>PVKS010039308.1:0-17149 GCA_004027875.1 Aplodontia rufa | reverse complement strand
CTAATGATAACTTCAAATTGTATGATTATCAATGCAACAGGGAGACAACTTCCTAGGATACTTGGAAGTGTAGGCTGGGGGACAGGGAGAGCTTAGGAAAATCACCTAGGAGACTTGAGGAATGGAATATAGGGGAATCATCTCAGAAGGAGATCTCTGACCTCCACGAGATATACATTTAACTCAGGGGTTCTTCTGGGGGAAACAGCAACATGGGGAGCCCAAGCTGGGCATCCATGACATGGCATTAGCCTTGGATAACTAAGTATATATACATCTATATTCATTAATAAAAAAATCTATGACCAATGGTCAAATTTTTATATAATTCAAAGACTTTGAAGCAATTAAAAAAAAAAGAAAGTAGGAAGGAAAATGAAGCGAATTCCTTTACCTGTTCTGTTTCCTGGGACCGTGTGTGTGTTTGGAGCAACTCATCTGATTTGGAAGTCTGACCTGGCACCTTTAAATTATTCCACTCCCTTAACAATCAACCCAAGAAAGCTGCAGAAAGACCTTTTGTTATAGATTGCTGAGCATCCTTAATTTGTGTCAACTTCTCTGGAGATAATTTCTACTGCTTCTAAAGCATCTAAACCAATGTGTATTGGACTGGACAGAGAAACCTTTTAAGACATTCTAGCAGGGATTGTTAATCTTCTTAATGGTATCCACACTAAAATATTTTTGGTCTTAGAATGTTTCCCTAACAATAAGCAGTTGAATTATTTTATTATGTCTCCTAAGGGACCACTCAGATTTCTGTTAACTGACCCAAGCTGTGAGCTCACCTGCTCTGCCAATTCTGAGGTTTCCAAACAACTAGAAAATAGCATGGAGTGGAACAAGAAAAACAAGGGCAACCCACTATCAATTGATTTAATAATGTCTGTGACCTAATCTATAATAATTCAGTAGTTTCTTAGCATGTGGGTACAACTAACACTTTATTTTTTAATGATTAATTTTTAATGTGCAGGTAGAGAGTTGTATAATTTATGTTCTTCATGAAACAAAATTACCATTAACTGGTGTGAGCCTTTTCTCATCTTTGCTTTTGACATTTTTGTTCATTTATGTATTCACAAAATTACCTCCTTCTTTACTGCTTCAAGCTCCTTAAGCACCCCAGCAATGTAGTGATGTGCTCGAGCTACATTTTTCTATTGTTTGTCATTCTCAAAAGCATGTTCTTATTTTAGTTACAAGAATTTATATCAACACAAATGATCCTGTGCAATAATTTAAAATATTTTAGTTTATTTCATTCCATACTATTTAGAAGTTTATCCAGTGTGTTGCTTCATATTTCGTTTGTTTGCTTTCCCCTATAGTACACTGACACGCCCATCAAGACTACTGCTTCTAGCTGCCATGTAGCACTCTACTGTGTTTATGAGCCACATTTTTCTCTTTACCCCCACACCAATCTTCACATGTATCGTATCCCATTTTCTGTCCCCATAAACAGCCCTGTAATCAGTATCTTTGTTCATAATTATAGCATTGTAATGATGAGATTCATTTGGGATATGTATTTAACAGAGGAGCTGTTAGAGCGTTTCTGTCCATTTCATGTAATAGTACTATCAGTTTTTCCTCCAGCAGAGTGGTATACAAGCGTTACGATTTCCTTAGTTCAGAAACAACAGTTTGCATTATCTGGAACGTAAAATGATATCTCAGTGTTTTTCTTTAGCAATTTTACTGATATATAAATGACATAAAATAACACCATACCTTTAAATTCTAAATCTGAACACATTTTTACAAAAGAGATTATCTGAACAATCAAGGGGATCAAAATATCCTTCACACCTAAGTCTCTTCATTTACTATTCTAAGGACTTCCTTTCCTGATGGTTTTGATTTCTTTTCCTTGACTTGTAATAAGGCATAGAAACTCAAACTCAATGATGAATGGCAGTAGTAAGCATCAACTTTTCACTTTTTCTAACTTTACAGAAAGCTTTCAGAAGTGCTTTATTAGTGTGAGCAAGTTCTTTTCAGTTTCGAGTTTAATGAGATTTCAGCAGTTGTGGATATTGGATTTTGTAAATGTTTTTTCTTCACTCATATTTGATGTAATTATGTAGCTATTTTTTTTAGCTTCTAAACATAGAAAATTGTATCACATGATTTAAAAAATGTTAACCAACTTTGCATTTCTGTTTGTGATTCCAATAAAACATGAGGCATTATTCTTTGTATGTGCTGTTGGATCTGGCCAAATTTGCTTATAATATTTGCATCCATGTTAAGAGAAAAGAAGCTTTTATTTTGAATATCATTTTGCATTGTAATTTAATAGTTATTGAAATATTGATAGATTGCTGAATATGTGAATCCACACAGTTGTGAGTTTTCTCAGAGGACAGACTTTCAACTAAAACTTGAATTATTTAAATAAGATATAGGATTCTCAGGTTATCTGTGTGTTTTTGAGTATTCAGTTTCATTCAAAAAGTAGATCCATTTCATCTGTGTTATAAACTTTATTGTCATCAGAAATGTTTGGTAATATGTTTGGATAGAAGTTTATTGACTTGTCATTACAGATGACTGCTGATTTTGTTGGATTTTTCTATTATTTTCTTAATTTCCATTTTTTTGGTTTTCAAACCCATGTTCAGTGTTTTCCTTACTTTCACTTTTATTTGATTTATTTCTGAATTCTTAAACTGGAAGATGCATTCAATACTTTCATAAATTTCTGTTTTGAAACATGGATATTTTTGCCATAAATTCTCTCAACTTATGTTCTAGCAGCATCTCACACATTCTGATAAGAAAATTTCATTTTTCTTTAGGCTAATTTATAACTTTTACTTTTGGCTGCTTCTTAAATACATGGTTTATTAGAAATGTATTTGGTTTTCAAATACTTAAGTTTGTGACCTTAACAGAATTCCATTTAGCTGCTTTGATGAATCAATTTTTATTCACATTGAACTATATTTTCCTGATTTTATATAACACCTCCTAATATTAGATCAGATGATAGAAATTTTGAGTTTTCTCTTGTAGGAGATTTGATTTTTCTTCTTATTGTACACACATGAACTTGATTCTGCAATGTAGCTATGTAATCTGGGAGCAGTTTGATTCTTTGGAATCTTACTTTTCAGATTACTAGGTGGCAACGCAGTAACACTTACTTTAGGACTACTTATCATTATTAGAAGGATTTTCTGAGTTGTGTTCCAAGGACTCCATGAATTATGAGGTTTTCTAAACTGGTTCATGGAACAGGTACTATTCTTAGGCCAATGTGAGAACCAGCAACTGCCTCTAATCCTTTCTATGATTGTTGAAGTAGACTGAGGAATTCCTGGGTTCTCCTTCTAAACAGCTTTTTCTTCTCTCATACTATAGATCTTTTTTCTTGGGCTTCTGAGCTCTGTCTCCTCAATTCAATAGATCTTCTGGCCTCCACACTTTGACTCCAAAGCTTGCTTT
Organism: Aplodontia rufa; assembly: GCA_004027875.1. Taxonomy (NCBI): domain Eukaryota; kingdom Metazoa; phylum Chordata; class Mammalia; order Rodentia; family Aplodontiidae; genus Aplodontia; species Aplodontia rufa. The sequence goes on along the minus strand of PVKS010039308.1, from coordinate 13,690 downwards.
AGTGAAGTAGAAGGGGGCAAACCTACGCATCATCTTGAATGTTGTCTCTCAGAGACTACTGTGTTTCAGTGCCTTATGTCATCTCTTGACAGATCACTGCTTACACATTTTTTGTTTTCTTTTCATTTATTTCAGGTGGCAGGCTAAACAGAACCCTTTTTAGAAAAATGAGTGTGTGGACACAAAGGTGTAACCACTTTGCTTCAACTGGAATCTAAGCATATTTCACATGTTCTTTTGGTTGTGTCCCCCAACCTTGGCTTATTTTTTAATTGTTAATTAGTTTGAGAATGTCTTCTTATCCACATGACTTTAGGGAACCACTCCTCTGTATATTAGCCATTATAATCACAGATCATTTTTAACAGTGTTTATGTGCTTTTATTTTAATTTTAGAATATGTTAAATTCCTTAACTATATTAGTGAAAATATATTTTCTTAATATCTAATTGTGTGAGTGCTCAGTGATCTTTAATTCTTACCACTAAAATCCACCAAATTTTAAAATTATGTATTATCTGTTTTTTTTTTTAAGAGAGAGGGACAGTGAGAGACAGAGAGAGAAAAACAATCAATTTTATTTAGTTTTCTATGTTGTTTTCATTGCTCAGACACTTTGTTGTATATATGGTCCTGGGATTTGAACTTAAGTTGTTGTGCATGCCTGGCAAGCGCCACAACCACTGAGCCACCACTCCAGCCTCATCTGAGCTGTCCTCAAAAAAATATTTTTATCACCTATATCACAGTCATTCTGCTATATTCTCCACTATTACATTTATAACTTAAACCTTCACATTAACATATTTGTTTTTTTTCAAAATCCACACTAAGGTGTGGTGTTTGTCAGTACCAGTTTTATTTGTATCACACTATCTACGATACATTTTTTTCTCTCTCATACATGGTGTTTCCTTTAATGTATATTAAGTGTTTCCATACACCTGAACTTGTCTTTAAACTCTTTTAATCCTTTTTAACACTTATTCGTTTACAGCCTCCCTCTATCCCTTGCCTACTTTTTCCAGCAACTATGCATTACAATGGCATAGGCATTTATTTTTAGCCTCCATATGAGAGAGAGAGAGCAAGTGGTATTTATCTTTCTGTGCTAGATTTATTTTGTTTAACATAATGGCCTTCAGTGCCATCCATTTTGATGCAAATAGCAAAGTTTAGTTCCTTGTACTGGCTGAATAATATTCTGTCATGTATATATGATATTTCTGTATACATTCAGCCATTAAAGGGCACGTAGGTTGATTCTTTATCTTATTTTGAATATTTCTTCAATAAGCATGGGAGTGCAGATATCTGTTGAATATGGGATTATCTCCAACTAGGAAGCTCCTCACAACAAAGCAAACCATTCATCAGCAGAGTAAAGAGAAAACCTACAGAATAGGATAAAATGTTTGCAAAACTGTTCACTGGACAAATGTCAATAGGAAAATATTTATGGAACTCAAAAATCTCAACAACAAAAAATCGAATAATCCAATTTAAAAATGGGAAAATAGTTTGAGTAACATTTCTTTAGAGACATATAAATGATGACCAAATATATGAAAAGTTTTTAAATCATTAACCATCAGGGAAATGCAAATCAAAAGCACAATGAAACATCATCTCATCCAAGTTAGAATGGCTACTATAAAAAAGACAAAAAAATTGCTGGTAAGGCTGTAGAGAAAAGGGAACTCTTATACACTGTTGGTGGAAATGTAAATTAATAAAGCTATTTGAAGTGTAGTATGGAGGTTCCTCAAAAGACTAGAAATACATTTATTATATCATTCATCTGTCCAGCTTCTGGGTGTATAGCCCAAAAATGTGTGTATTATTAACATGCAGATTTTTATTTTTTTAAAGATCTTTTGTTCCTACAGTTGGCTGTATTTTAGACTGTATTTTATTTGATTTATTTTTAATTAGTTGCTATTGGCATTTGTCTTTATTTCTGAATTCTATGACTATTTGACGTTTTTCTATTAATTTTATAAATTTTAGAAAGTTGATTGTATCATTTGAAAATAATGAGAAACTGATCTCAACCTTTCCAATCATTGCAATTCCTTTTTCTATTTTCTTGTTGAAATGTTGACAACGATTTGTTATAGAGTTTTCTTTTTTATTCCCAGCACTGAGGACTGAATCCATGGGCACTTTACCATTGAATGACATGCCTAATCCTTTTAATTTTGACAGGATCTCACTGAGTTGACCAATTTGGCCTCAAACTCATGAGCCTCCTACCTTAACCTTCTGATGCCACCCTGCCTGATTTCTTTAGAGATTTATTGTCTTTCTTCTTAAAAAATGAGATTTAGATTTTTCATTAATAGCATCAGGATTCTACTGTCATGTATAAACTAAAAAGGACCCATGAAGGAAATGGTTGAGAGATGGGAGGAGCAGGTATTATGAGAAAAATGCATCTGGAATACTCAGAAAACTAAGGTGATCTGTATTGAGAAAAAGCAAGTGAAGGAGTCAAGTGCAGTTATGGAAGTCCTATAAATAATTTCAGTCTTAAAGATGCTAAAATCATCCACTTTCTAAATGTCCCCAAAGATGATCAATATCATTTGTGCTTTCCTTCCAGCAGAGTTCCCAGAAATATAGGAAGTTACAAACAACATCAGTGGGGGGATTCTCATCTTTAAAAACCTGTGTTCTCTGTCTACCCTACTCCTACAACTACTTTCTAACTGAGATCTGTCATCAGACCAACTACATTCTAAGACATCAAGCAATATTTATAATTATAAGCCAACTTCTGTAATGATGAGAGACAGATTCTGTATGGTCAGTTGATCTCACAGTAACTGTATTTATTAACATGTAGTAATTGCTGTTATTGCTATATGTGTCTCAGTAGATGTTTTAAATGGTAGTTACCCACAAAGGACCTCCATAAACTGATTGCCAAAGACATAATTTTTCATATGTTTATTTTTAATGCTTTACCTTTGTCAATTTAAGATCTACATATCTTTTGTATTTGGAGGAAAAAGATTATGTGTTGCTTTGAAGCATGTAAAATGTTCTAAATAAAAAATTTTGCATGTGCTCAAAAAAAGAGAACATTGCGATCAAGCTTTTATTAATATTAAATAAGGGATATTTGTATCTTTAGTAATTTCTATTGTCCAGTTCTGACATTTTCCTTTTTGAGTGTTTTCAAAATAGTTGTGAATGACACACATTCTGAGGATTTGATTGGTTTTCTGAGAATGTTCCTATAAAACTCTAATATTTGAATAATATTTTGGCCCAATACAAAATTCTAGATTCAAATGTTTCAAAATATTTTTCTTCTTTTATACTTTTTTTTCTATATTTTAAAATATCAACCCATTTTTTCTAACTTTAGGAGGGTCATAGCATACTTTTAAAGCTATTTGTTTTTATCTTTGGAAAGCTTTTGGAATACTGTTTTTGTATTTTATAATTTTCTGCCTACACATTTTTTGTTTTTTACAATATATTTATTGTACTCATTGAACATCATTGAACATCATCCCATCCATTCCATTAAGTTTCACTTAATATGTTTAATTTGTTTGTTTTATTGTATTTGCATTCTTAAATTGATTATATTTTTCATCTGTGTTTATTATTAGTGGTAGTATTCTGTTAAGTCATCAATGTTTTGTTTTTTAGGCTTGAAAGAACATTTATTTTATTCATCTTTCTTTTAAATTGGTTCAGCATCAGCTTACATACTGAAGGAATTCATTGGTTTACCTTCATACAAGTATACATATTGAAAGAGTTGCTTTAACCCGATGCTTGTCCAGGACCTACTCCCCTTCCTCAACTCCCCAATCTCATGACTCCTCTGCAGTTCCCCCAAGTTACAGAAATTAGTGACTATATACATGTAATTTACATATTGAGATTACTAGATTTGTATGCCTGTCTGGATATATTTTGGGTTCTCATAGAAGTCTAATGTCTTCTACAGTATTGAATAGCTTATTGTTAAGATTGCTGACTCACTGTTAATAAAAAAGGATGATTTGAAGTGTTCAGTTACTGTGATTAAGTACTCTGATTATGGCAAAAGTTAAGCCACAAATTGTCATCACTGAAGTTTGAGCTGGGAAGTGAGGTGCAGATTCAAGTGCTAGAAATAGGCACACAGTAGCTCCTGCATGCCACCAGACCAGTGGCACAGTGGATACATTAAAGAAGGGACAAAGCTAGGCACAAATCTTATTTTTCTAGTTCAGTTGAAGAGGGATAGGTAACTGTCTTCAGGATGAGAATACCCAAAGAACACAAGGCCCAGTGAAAGTCACGTGCCATTGCTTTTACTCAAAGATAGTCTGTCTGTTCAAGTAGTCTTCATTAAATTCTTAAAAATATGAAGAATCAGAAGAATCATCCCCTTTAGATCATAAATAAATATCCCTGAAGGTAAATGAGATAGCATGAATTTATAGAACAATAGCTCAAGTACCATTTAAAAATGATTTTAAAATTCATTCATTCCACAGTTGCTTTGCCCTGCCTGACAGGTCCTATATGAGAGACCAGAATAGGCATTGCAGATTGTAACAATTAAGACACAGTCATTTATTTTTAAAGACAATCATGTTACAGGGAAATTCTAGGAACCAGTCAGTTATTGGGAATTTTTTGTTCTAATCAAGCACACTCATAGATTGTCCCACATGTATCTCATTTCAAGTAACCTCTCCTTACCCTGAGAGAGACAGACATAGAGATAGAGATAGAGAGACAAAGAGAGCAAGACTCATTCATTCACAAGAACATTTTCCCAAAGATTCTAACATTTTCTGCTTTTTATTGATTATTGTTCTGAGTACTTTTCTCCATTTCATTCAAAGTTGATCATGGGAGAGGGAGCTAGTGACCCTTCAACTATTCATCCCAAATTATCTTATTAGTTATTTGTAGTTAAATAATTCTGAATTGCACTAAGACATGAATTTGAAGCAGAGTATGCCCTTGAATACTATAGTTTATTGTCCATTGATTATTTTTATACTATGAATATTAACAGAAATTTTAAATTCATTTAAAATACAAATATGGGATTAAATCTAATTCAATTTTATTTAACATTTTAGAATAAAAAATGACATAAATATTGACTATCATCAGCAAGGAAAATATAGAGAAAATGCCCTCTTATTTTCTTTTGCCAACATTTTTACTTAAAGCTACCTATATATTTAAAAAGAGATAATTTATTCTAGACTCAAATAGAAGTAAAAATAAAAGCTATAATTTCACCATAAAAGGTTTATAAATTCCTTTGGTAATTTAACTTGGTATCTAGTGATATGTTGTAGTGGAAATAACTGAAAGTGTTTACAAAAGTGAAACATCTGAGGAAAATAATTGTGCTGCCCATATACAGGAAGGAGCAGGCCTCATTGTTTACCTACAGGAAAATTTACTGGAATTTAAAAGAAAATTGAGATTAAGTGCTAACAATGTGTATAGCATTATTGCATGGGAAGTTGGATTTTATATGTCTTCATTGAAATTTCTCACAAGTTTGAAAAAGGAACATTTTATTCTGGGTAGTAATAAAATGATGGATCTCCTTGACTACAGCTGCATGTAAAACTGCTGAAATTGGTACACTTGAATATCAGGTTACTTTCTGTGAAGGAAAAAGTACATTTTAAAATAAGTTTCCTTACATAAATCATGCACTTCTTATAAAATAATAGTTTTGCATTTACTTATGTCATTTATAAATATGAATTAAAAATTTGATACATCAGAAAGTAAGTATTAAATTATATTGCCAGTCAGCTTTTTGTTGCTGTAACCAAATATCTTAGAGAGCAACACAGAAGAGAAAAAGTTTATCTAAGGTTAATTGTTGCAAAGATCTCATTTCATGGTTGGCCAACTCCATCACTTTGGGTATGAGTGAGGAAGAATATTACAGTGAAAGAGTGTAGACAAGGAAAGTGGTTTAGCTGGTGGCAGCCAGGAAGGAGAGATACAGACAGAGATAGATATAGAGACAGAGACAGAGACAGAGAGTCAGAGAGACACACAGCAAGGATTAAGGGACAAGGTATAGCTCCCAAAGGCATGACCTCAGGGTCCTCTCCAGCCACGCCCAGCTGCCTATGGGTTCCACTCATTAGGCCATTCAAAGTATTAATTCATCAAGTGATTATTACACTGATGATATCACAGTCCTATTCACTGCCTAAAAGTCCTATCTTTGAATCTTGCTGCATTGGGGATCATAGTTTCAAAACAAGAGCTTTTGCATGGACATTTCTAGATCCATACTATATACAAAACTAAGAAAAGTGAAAAAAAATTTTTTAAAGAGAGAACGATAGTGAGAGAGACAGAAAGAGAGAAACAACTTTATTTAGTTTTTCACATGGCCTTCGTTGCTCCAACACTTAGTTGTGTATGTGATGCTGGGGTTTGCACCCAAGTCATCGTGCTTGCTAGGCAAGCGCCGAAACCACTGAGCCACTGCTCCAGCCCCCAAAGTGAAAATTTTTCACAGAAGAAAACATACCTAATGGTATGTTCGAATTACCATATTTTTGTGTACATAGCATTGAACACAGATTTCCATTGACCCAATAGTAATTTTGATGTTGAACTCAGTAATCAATTCTTTACCAGTAGGTATTAAAACTATTCATTTTCATTTTTTATAAATTTTTATTCAATAAACATGGTCTTAGAACAGGAGGGGTTCATCATCAAACAATCAAGAACAAAAGTGTGATGACAGAACAAGCCAATACTGGTGTCAGATCATGGTTTCCCCCTTTGGGTTCCCTGTGGATGCATGTTTCACTTTACTTAAGATCCAAGTTAATTGGACTTCTTGTGGAAGTCAGATTTTCATATTTTCAATATTTAGTACAGCTATATAGATAGCAAAATCTTATTAATTATTTTATAAAATGTATATGACACTTTAGACTAAGACAAAAATATAAATATTGAAAATTGGAGCTCTTATCAGAGAGAAGAGCTCTTCTTTTATAATTTCTATTCCAGAACAAAGTATAAATTAGAAAAATAAGAGTTCTTTTCAAAATATTTTATCATTAATTAATATGATTATAATTCTTAAAGCTTCCAAAAGTTAGTAAATTTAACCATTTACAAATAATCCTTTGATATTCTTAATTATTTAAATAAATTAGCTTTCTAATGTGTAGATAAGGTAAATAATCTCTTTAGTCATATACAATTTACCTTTTTTAAATGACAGTTTTGGTCACAGAATGATGGCACATTGAGACTGTGACTATCACCATATGTGTTTCATAATTTGATTATTCTGTATCTTGTTAAAATCATTATTTTAAATACTATCATTCAGGAAATACTTAATTTTATTCTTCATAATATGAAGTAAGTATAATATTATTCATTTTAAAATATCCCAATGCATTTTTGCAAATCTTAAATATTAATATCTATAAAGTTTCATTTTCAATAAAGTTATTATTGCTTAAGGAATTGCATCCTTGAAAACAAATCAATTGCCCATGTGGTTTATCTTTAATATGTATAAAATGTACAGTACTAGAATATTAATTACTTTACTATTTTAGTCTTATTTTTACATGAAACGAACTAGAATAATAATACCTCTATTCTGCAGGGAGAACAAAAAGAACTCTACTTAGAGGATATTTACCTCCTCCTTGTGTTTGACATGGTTGGCTATTACTTTTCAATACAAAAAGTAAATAATGACTTTGTGAGCTAGGAAATTTTCCTTGAAAAAATTATAGTTTGCTAGGGTTATCTTCACCTACAAATGCATTATAAGAAAAAATATATATACTGTTTAAAAGTGAAAACAAACCATATCAGCAGTAATGGCAAACAAGCTAATTAGCTTCATCTAGAAGCAGTGCCCAAACTTACTTTAGTCTCAGATAAGGTAAGTGACAAGTGAGAAGTTTTAGAAAATGAGTAATGTCCACATAAAGATGCAAAAAATATTTGATATTCTTCCCAGACTCTTGCTTCCTTCACTGTTGAGAGTCAATTCAGATTTTTATGCCATTATTTAATATCCACAAAATGATGGAAGCTCTACAGGAACTATTTGTTTTCATTGTGACACATTAAATCATACATCTTTAAAGTGGTCTAACATTTATAACATCATGGGCAAAAATAGCTTTTGGTAAAGAATTCCGTCTTCTTTGCTTAGTAGAAACATCATAACTTGGATGCACAATGTTTCATATATATTGATGAATAAAATTGAAATTACTGAAGTAAAAGTATAAAAATGTATTTCGTTATAAACTTTTATTATTTACTTGAGTAACAAATACCACTTGTAATTAACAGTTAGTCACTTAAATTACCTAAAATGTCCATATGTAAATCAAGATGCTTGAATGATTTAAATTCAAAATAAGAAAATTAAGTTTAAGGTAATTCTATTTTAAAATGTAGAGTAATATAAGTCTCATTAGAAGGGCAGTAGCATGACTTGCACTCAAGCACAGCATAGTGAATTTCTATGATTTGGAGTGATGGACTAAGCATAATGTGGACATAAGAATTTCCATGCTAATAACAATGTCATACTGGAAGCCTTTACTTGAGCCTTGAATCACATTATATTAAGATATCAAAGTGAGATTGGAAATGTTCTAAAATGCAAATTCATAAGGGATATTAATTAGAAAAACTGATATGACTCAAAATCTGTCATTATGTTTAAATGTATAAAACCTAAAAGAGAAGTAGTTGGATAAAATTAATGAAAAATGTATGTGTAGAAAGAGCTGCTACTTTGCTCTAGTTTCTAACACTCATAAGACAGAGAACAATATGTGTTTCTCATCATAAGGCAAATGAATCTGGTCGCAGTGAGACAACTTGGAATGAGTATTATCTGCCACCCATATTTTAATGTAATCCTTCAGCCTGTGTCTGACAGTCACATTTGAAGGACCTAAGATTAGATTCTATAATATTTTTCCTGTGCTAATTCAGTAGACTGAGAATAGAGATGAAGACAGAGATGAACATGGACATAGACATGAAAAAACAGAAATATAGAAACAGGCAAAAAGAATGTGTTAGGAAGTAGCACCATTAACAAGATGGCAAAGTGCTTTTCCAGAATAATGAGAAGAGGTATGTAGGAACCAATTTTATATTCAATCCCCAGAGATCTTCCTAGATTTTCTAAGATCTAAAAAAGCATCAATGAAAGTAATAAAATATATATTATTTGTGAAATGGAAGCCATAGGTAGAGGATAAGGCTTTAAAAGTATATAAAATATCCTACATGAGAATCAGATTTAAACATCAACTGAGACCAGAGTCTGAGTTGATTTTAAATTTGTACAAATTAAGAAAGTCTCTACTTTCTGCTATTTTCTATCTGTGTTCTTAACCACAAAGGGGTGAAAGTCATGGTGGACAAAGAAGAGGAAATAAAGAAGTGTTCCAAACTTCATCATATCTGCTCTCAGCACAAATATGTCCTGCATGAATATGACCCATAAGCGAGGGCGGAAAATATTAAACTGCAAGCAAGATCGTGGTTATTATCAATTTATCAAACTAGGGATTTTAGTTACTTGAGACTCGATTATGAATTTAAAATGATTGTAAGATTTTTCCATTGTTTCAGAGCAATTGTATTAGTCAAAATATCTTCTGGGATGGAGTGGTGGCTCGGTGGTTATGGTGCTTGCCAGGCATGCACAAAGTGTGAGTTCGAACCCCAATACCCATGTACACAATTAAAGTGTCAGAGCAACGAAAGCCATGTGAAAAACTCAATAAAAATTGATTATCTCTCTCTCTCTCTCATTGTCCTTCTCTCTTAGTTTTCATTCTTAACAAAAATTTTGTCCACTAAATGAATTTCAAATGGTCAAGGGGAGGAAAAATAAAGTTGCTCTCTATTGATAAGCCATGAGTCATGTTTAATCAATGTGTTGGTTGTGGAAGAAAAGAAAATTACATTTGAGTATCAAAACACAAACTTATCTTTGAAGATAAAAAATATTTTAATAATACAATAGATAGTTTTCCAACTGAAATTAATAATTTTGAGGGTATGTTTTGAAAACAAGTTTATGGCAATGATTCTAGATTGTTAATATTATGTACAACAACCTTAAATCTGCCAAATAAATCCATAGTGTTAGAGAAATCTCCAGGCAGCAGTGGTGCTTAATACATAAGCAAACTAAAATTAAAAAGATTAGAATGAATGCAGATGCTCTTCAAAATTATCTCTAGAATTCCAAGTGATTTTTAATTTTAGGCATATGCATGTTTTCTACATCAACCAGAGGAGTCCAAGAAGTATAATATAATGATTTACATGCCATTGTGAAACTCAAAACTTTAGAAGAGTCCTAGTAAAGTCCTGTTAATCACTCCTTTCCTACATTAGAGGTTATAGAAACTAAGCTATTCTTTTGACATCTCGTTTCAAAAATAATAAATTTGTCATTAAGCCAGAGCTATAAATTCAACCTTATTGATATCTCTGTTGGCACAGTGATATGAGAAGCAATAAATATTACTTACATTCTTATTACTAACTTGAAAGTTCAACTCAGAGGAAAAACAAATCACTCTTAGTTCTTAAAAAAGATCAAGAAATGGGCAAAAGGATTAAATAATGTTCTCTGTATGATTAAAAACTCTATTTAAATGAAGTCTTCTCAGTTCTACTAAATTCATTATCAGGAACTTTGTCCTTGCTCTGCTTTCTCATTTAATAAAAAGCAACTACAAAGCTTACATTCATACTCTTCATATTTTCATTCCGCATGCATACAGTCAATTGTATTTTAAGAAAAGAAGAGAGAGTGGTGATAAACACTAGAAAGGTGCAGATTCTGTAAACATGAAGAAAATGTTCTGTTGAGGACAGTATAACGCCATCCGGTGTAGACAGGAGGAAACTGATAATCAATTCTCTTCTTAATTAGAAAGTACTGACTCCCATCAGTTTTTCCCAGTAGCTTTCTGACATAGCTCTTGACAATTGGTTGATCCCCTTCATGGCATTGAATTCAGTATCTCAATTCTTTGTCTTCATTGCATTCAGATTATGTGTGACCTTTATTACAGGTGGCTCCTACCTAGTTCTTTCATTACTTTCTACAGTTGATCTCCAGGTTACCTCCTGAACCTCATTTTCCATCAGGATGTTGTTCTTTTTCAGTGCTATTTATTCTCTTCTTTTCCCCATTGTCTTTTCTCAGTATCTTTCTTCATGCTCTCTCTCCTGGTGAGCTCATTCATTCTCATAAATGTAAAACCATCCATAGTTTGATAAATTCCAAATTTTATTTAGCCTGCTTGATATGTCCATTTAGATAACTTAACAATTATACAAATATCATTTGGCCCAAACTAAAACACACATTTACACACATTTCTGCCTTCAAATTTTTTCTGCTTTATATGACACTTCATCACCTCCAGGTGTTTGGCCAAAGACCAATGTGGCATCCTTGAGTCATCCTTTTGTTTCACATCAAATCCATATGCAGTTCTTGCTTTTCAGTTACGGGTACTGGCCAATATCTTTTATTGCCTATATGACTGTTAAGGCACTTACCTTCTTATTTCCACTATTTTTTTTCCTCGCTACAGTGTCCCCTCCATGGAAGTGGAAGGACCTTTGAATTATTATATCTTCTTATACCACTTTTCCTTTCATCTCCCTAAGTAGTCTTAGACAGCTGCTATTATTTATTTATTATTTATTTATTTTGCTGCTGTGACTAAAAGACCTGACAAGAACAATTTTAAGAGGAAAAGTTTTTTGGGGGAAGCTCATGGTTTCAGAGATCTCAGTCCATGAAGGACTGGCTCCATTCCTTGGGGCTTGAGGTGAGGCTGAACATCATAGCAGAAGGCACGGCTTCAGGAAGCAGAGAAAGAATCTCCACTCACCATGTACAAAATATACACCCTAAACACACTCCTCTGATGAACCACTCTTCCAGCCACACTCTACCAAACATCAGGTGCCAGTTAATCCCTATCATGGGTTTAACTCACTGATTGGGTTAAGGCCTTCATAACTGAATCATTTTACCTCTGCACCTTCCTACATTTTCTCCAATGATTTTTGGGGAAAGCCTCGTATTCCAACCATAACAGATGGTATCTTACAACTTTTCAGTGGCAACTTTACCATGTGAACAAATAACTGAAAATGTCTTGACTTCACATCTTTTCTCTATTTCCCTTGCATGCACCTTTTCAATCAGAGTGATACCTTGTAGTCCTTTGAACGCATACAACACCCACCTCTGGGTTCTCCATCCTTTCCCTAGATATTAGCACTGTATCATGTATATTATGAATGTGTCCTTCAAAATGTGTAGGAAATCAATACCCAATGAAACACAGGAGTGGGAGGTGAATTCTGATAGGAGGTGTTTAAGTTTTACGGGATCCTTCCTCATGAATGGGTTAATGACATCAAAAACGACTTTAGGAAATGAGTGCATTCTCTCTTCTGAACTTCTGACACACAAGGACACAGCATTGTCCCCTTTTGGCTTTTCTGTCCCTTTCATCATGTGAGTGTGCATAAAGAAAGCTCTCACTAGATATTAAAACTTTCTGCCTTCTCTCTCAATTTTGTTTCTCCAGAAGAGTGAGAAATAAATTTTTATTCTATATAAATTTCCCAGTCTGTGGTATTCTTTATAGTAGCAGTCTAAGACAGTGTCCATTAACATATTATGTCTACTAAAATACTGCTTCGTAAGAACATTCTTCCCTGGCTTACTTATTAACAATTACAGACTTACCTGCTATCTTTCCCTCAAATCAACTTTATTTTACTTCTAAGCACTTATTGGCATCTGACACAACATATCATACTTCCTTATTTCCTTGTGTAGGTGTTCCAAAATGTACCATCTGTTAGAGAAGGTATACTGTCTCATATTCACTGACATAAAATATTTAGCAGAAAGGAGTAGTAAAGAATATATTTGTGGCAGAAAAAGTGACCATGTATGCTACCACAATGACACATTTTTAATTTGATAATATGAAGAGTACAAATATTCACCTTCAGAGTGATGCAATTGGAATTAATATGTGCCAAAATAATTGAATTTATGGAATGCATAGATACATTTCTTGAATTTTAATTTAAACTAAAACTGTACATATATATGTGTGTACATGAATTAAATGAAGTTGTAGATATATATTATTTCAAATATATGCTAGATTTGTTAATTTAATTGAAATTAAAGTATAACTTCTTATACACATGTATACTTAATATCTAATATTTTATATTATATACTATGAAAATGATAATTCCACTTATATGATATTTGTCAGTATTTAGTGTAGCCTAGCTTCATTTAAGTGACTCCTCCTTTGCTTCTTCTAGCATAATAGTTTTATACCATTGATAAAATACATTATTTCCCAACTATCAGAAAAAAAGGGAATAAACTAACATACTTACATTTATTAGCAGATGATGCTTTGTTTAATTTCTCCAGTGCTAGGTATAAAACCCAGGGCTTTACATAAGCAGTGTCTCCAACTCTGAATTACACTCCCAGCCCCTGAAAAAGATTTGATCAAACATGAAAAAAATATCAGGAAAATGGTAGAAACACCTACAGTCTAATGTAAAAATAAAATTCCCCAAAGCTATAATATTTAG
>PVKS010039307.1:0-17344 GCA_004027875.1 Aplodontia rufa | reverse complement strand
TGGAAGAGATCATGATGAGTAAAATCAGCTTAACCCAGAGATCTAAGGGTCGATTGTCTCCACTCATCTGTGGAGGTGGGGACTAGACCCTGGACAATGAGAAAGTTGGTCTAGAAACATGAGTTAAATTCAGATAAGATGTAATGCTTTACAATTTAATACTATCTTTAGATTTATAACGGGAAGGGGAAGGGAGGGACAAGGGAGAGTAATTGGGGGGGGCACTCCTGGGGACAGTTGCAATGTCCAGAATATATACACATCTTATACACATTTTATATTTTTTTGTTAAAATCTTGTAAGGTTGCTCAAAAATAAAAAAATTTAAAAATAAAAATAAAAATAAAAAATAAAAATAAAAATAAAAAAAAAGAATTAATGAACAGGATGACATTAAGTTAAAAAGCATTAGCTCATCCAAAGTGTTGGTCAAAACTGTTGAGATAACTCACAGAATGAGAGATAATCATTTCCTCTGATTCTTCTGACAGGGTATTAATATCCAAAATTTACAAAAAACTTAACATCGAAAATAACCAATCTGTTATTGTTCATATTCTTCTTATTTGCCACTCTGATAGGAGTGAGGTAGAATTTCAGTGAAGTTTTGTTTTGCATTTCTTTGATTGCTAGTGATGTAGAACATGTTCGTACTTCCTCCATTGAGAAGTTTCTATTTAGTTCCCTAGCCCATTTATTGACTGTGTTATTTGTGATTTTGGTGTTCAGTTTTTAGAGTTCTTTGTATATTCTGGATATTAGCCCTCTTTTGGAGGTGTAGCAGGCAAATATTTTGTCCCATTCTGTAGGTTCTTCTAACAATGGTATAGTTGTTGGTTTAATTTCTAAGTCTTTGATCCATTTTCTTTTGATTTTTGTGCAGGGTGAGAAATAAGGATCTAATTTTAGTTGTCTTTATATGGCTGTCCAGTTCATTGAGCACCATTTGTTGAACAGGCTTTCATTCCTCCACAGTATATTTTGTCAAATATCAGATGATTAAAGATTTGTGGGTTTGTCTCAGTATCTTCGTATTTATTCCATTGGTCTTCACATCTGTTTTGATAACAATACCACACTGTTTTTGTTACTATAGCCCTATAGTATAATTTCAGGTCAGGTATTGTGGCACCCACTGTTGCCTTTTTCTTGCTTAATAATGTTTTGGTTATTCTGGGTCTCCTGTTATTCCAAATTAATTTGAAAATTGCTTTTTCTATTTCCATGAAAAATGGAAATATCTTGAGGGGATTGCATTGATACACAGGGTTTTCAGCAGAATGGCCATTTTAATTATATTGATTCTGCCTAACCAAGAACATGGAATGTTTTTCCATCTTCTCAGGTCTTATTCAACTTCTTTTTTAAATTTTTGACAGTATTCATTGTAGAGGTATTTTATATCCTTTGTTAGATTAATGCCCAAATATTTTATTCTGTTTGAGGTTATTATGAATCAGATGGATTTCCTGATTTCTTCCTAGGCAGAATTGCTGTTGGAGTATAGGAAAACTGTTGATTTATGAATATTGATCTTGTAACCAGCCACTTTGCTAAATTCATTTATAAGCTCTAGAAGTCTTCTGATAGAGATTTTTGGGTCTTCTAGTTATAGGATCATGTCATCTGCAAATAGAGATAGTTTGACTTCCTCTTTTCCTATTTGAATTTCTTTGATTTCCTTCTCATATCTGATAGCTCTGGCTAGGTTTTCATTGAGATTCCACCCGACTCCAGTCAGAGTGGCAAAAATGAAGAATGTAAACAATAAAAGATGCTGGTGGGCTTGTGGGAAGAAAGGAACACTATCACACTGTTGGTGGGATTTCAAGCTTGGACTGGAAAGCAGTTTGGAGACTCCTCAAAAAGCTAGGGTTGGAACCACTTTTTGACCCAGTTATCCAACTCCTGGGTATTTTCCCAAAAGAACTAGCATTGGCATAATACAGAGACACAGCTACATCAACGTTTATAGCAGCTCAATTTATAAAAGCTAAACTATGGTACCAACCCAGATGCCCCTCGCTGGATGAATGGATTAAAAATGTCAGTATATATACTCAATGTAGTTCTACTCTGCTATATAGAGAATGATATCATTGCATTTGCAGCCAAATGGATGGAGATAGAAAAAATTATGCTGAGTATAATATCCCAAATTCAAGAGACTTAAGGTCTGAATGTTTTCTCTCATATGTGGACACTAGAGTAAAATCTAAGACAGATTGAAAGTTAGCTAAATTCAAAATGAAGTCAACATAGGTGAATTTTCACATAAGCAGGGGGAATCATAAATATGAAGCTGGAGGGTGAAGGGAGGGGACAGGGAGGAAAATGAGGAATTGGGGGAGGAGGTTATCAATGCAGCTGGGAACCCTTGACTCCCATAAGAAGCCCAGCTACACATAGGCGGCCAGAGAAGGTCAGAAAATTCCAAAATTAATACACATGTATAGGCTTAGTTCTATCTATAACATGGGGATAAAGCTGGGGAGACATGGAAGCAGGGAGTGTTTGAAGGAGGAGATCCTGGACTAGGATCAGCATTACCTTACTTTGTCAATATCCACATATGCATGAATATGTAACAACAATTCCCTCCAATATGTAAGACTATGTTGAATGAATAAAAATAAACAAACAATCCAATCAATGAATGGGCCAGATTGCTAAACAGAAACTTCTTAGCAGAGGAAATCAAGCAAACGAATGAATACATGAGAAAATGTTCTAAATCACTAGTAATCAGAGAAATGCAAATCAAAATTACATTAAGATTTCATATTACTCCAGTCAAACTGGCAAAGATGAAGAGTACAAACAGTAAAAACTGCTGGAGGGTTTGTGGGGAAATAGGTACACTAGTACACTGTTGGTGAAACTGCAGCCTGCTATGGCTGCTTTGGAAAGCAGTGTGGAGACTCTTCAAAAAATTAGGGGTAGATCCCTCTTCTGGATATTTTCAGAGAGGAATTAGAACAAGCACATTACGGTAACACAGCAAAATCAATGTTCATAGCAACTCAATTTACAATAGCTAAATTATGGAATCAACTCAGATGTTCCTTCAGTAGAATAGATCCCAAAATCTCAGTGTGAATACACACACACACACACACACACACACACACACATATATATACATGGAGTTCCATTCCGTTATAAGAAACGTGTCTTTGAAGGTAAATGGATAGTAATGGAAGAAATCATGCTAAGCAAAGTCAGCCAAACACAGAGAGCCAAGGGTCAAATATTTTCCCCACATTTGTGGAGGCTAGATCTAAACCCAGGATTGGGTGAAAAAGTAGTCAAACTCAAGTAATTGACCCACTAAGAACATAGCAATACATAATGTAGGGGAACCAGAGTCATGTAACAGGGGAGGGGAATGGGAAGAGGGAGGGAAGAAAGGGAGGGTTATAGGGAGACAATCAACAATGTAACATACTCTTAACCCCCCTCCTTGAGAAGTCAAATAATACTTATGTAATCATTTAATTCAGGAATATTCACAAATATATATATATATATGTAGTTTGTGTGTGTATTTGTGTATATATATACATATATATGGCCAAATTTATCTGTTATAGGGGCATAATTTAGAAGAATCAACAGATTGGGGTGTGGGTGATATGAGGGTAACTAAGGTTTGGATCAAATACATATTGTCACTTTTCATATATTTATCATTGGACAACAATTCAACTCCGTTATTAAAAAAATGTGGTCTGAATACACAGTAGAGTTTTATTCATTCATGAAGAATGATATGTCATCTGCAGGAAAATGGACAAAATTGGAGAGCATTATGTTAAGGAAAATAAGCCAGACTCACTAGAAAGACAACTGCTATGTATTTTTTTTTTAATATGTGCAAGCTAGAGAAAAAAAAAAGGTGGGGAGGAAACCTCATGAAAACAGATTGGCAGATCATTAGGGTAGAGGAAGTGGATTGGAAGAAGGAAATGAGAAGGCCAGTGGGGAGATACTCGGCAATGAAATTTATCATATTATTATTATTATTTTATATATGTACAAATGTGCTACAATGAAATTACCATTCTGTATAATTAATATGCACTAAAAATATTTTTTTAATCTTGACTAACCAATGTAGCTAATTTTCGGTAATGAATGTGTAGATTCCTTGGAATTTTGCGAAAGGTGTTTTTTTTTCCCTATTATTTGGATAATATAAAGAGCTCCTTTAGGGGCTGGAGCAGTGGCTCAGGGATTACAGTGCTTGCTTGGCATGCACTAGTATAAGGGTTCAAACCCCAGCACCCATGTACGCAAGTAAGTGTCAAAGCAACAAAAGCCATGTGAAAAACTCAATAAAAATTGATTCTTTCTGTCTCTCGCTCACTGTCCTCACTTAAAAATAAATAAATAAATAAATAAATAAAAAATAAAGAGTTCCTTTAGATATATCTGATGCTTAAACATACCTTAAATAAAACCTATTATTATTACCTGCAAGGACCAGATCTAGGTATATTTTTCTATGTAATTTTAGCATAATCCTCAAGAACTTTCTGTGAGTTAGATATATTCCTCTTCACTTTAATATTGAGATATAAACCCTGGCCCAGAAAACCTAAGGCAATTTCTTATCGACACATGGCTAGTAAAGAGCAGAACTTTGATCTACACCTAGGTCTTCAACTTGATCACAATTGAGTATTTTGAGCTTCAGGGGAAGCAAAATAAATATATAGCTAAGAAAGGTTTCCTGAGGAATTCTCACCTCCTCCAAATGCTACTCCAGGGTAAGCGTCCAGCATAGCAGTAACGATTATGAGTTTAGACCTTTCTTCCTCCCTCTACCCTTCTGCACTTTTCTTGTGTGGCTTAGTTACCCAGATCATCTGGGTAGCAATAAATTAAACATGGTATTAGACTTTAGGAGGATCTCATTCCTCCAATAAAATATAAAATAATGATTTTAATGGCATGCAAAACCCATAAAAAGCACTTCTCTGACCACATTTTTAATCCAATAAAGCAAGTCAAATTAATTGTAATAGCACCAGTATTATCATTTGCAAAATGCAAACAACCATTTTTCTTCTCATGACTGGTATAGAGCTGTGTAAGATGATTTGAAGCTTCACACTGATTTCCCCAGGCTCCATCCACATACCTCCCCATTTTAGACTGGGATTTCCATCTAGAATTTATCCCTTTGTGTCAAGTCACTAATCTCTACTGGCGACTGTTAGATTCATTCAACAACTAGCTCATTCACTCAACAATATTCCTTTATCTAAGAGTTGGGTGATGCAAACTCAAAGATGATAAAACGAGATGCCTGCTGCCTTGAGATGTAACCTTCAAATTTTAGGATATTTTCTTTTACTCAGCTATTTTGCTGGTGTGATTAAAAGCCCAATAAGAACAATCTTTGGAGGAAAAGTTTATTTTAGAGCTCATGGATTTGGAGGTCTTAGTCCCTAGAAGGCTGGCTCCATTCCTTGGGGCTCCAGGTAAGGCTGAACATTATGGCAAAAGAGTGCAGCACAGGGAAGCAGCTCAAGGCATTGCCAGGAAGCAGACAGACTCCACTCACTAGACACAAAATATATACCCCAAAGGCACAACCCCCAATGACCAAACTCCTCCAGCCACACCCTACCAGAAAACCAATTAGTCCCTATGAGATTAATTCATTGATTGGGGAAAGGCACTAATAACCCAGTTATTTCACCTCTCAGTCATTTTGCATTGTCTCACAAGATCTTTTGGGGACAACTTTCATCCAAACCATAACCACGTCCCAGCAACATGTTCACATAATCATAATTTTTATAAAATCTTAAAATTAAGATATTTTAACTGTAATAAATAAAAATTTCCTCTTTGTCACACCTATTCTTGTGGCTCAAGACTGTTGCAGTGGTAACAGGCATTTTGGGTATCCACCTAAGAAGTTGAGTCAAGGGTACACCTATTTTGATTTAGCAGGGTGATGGATGTAGGTTCACGATCCATTCCACACATAGTTAAATTATTGCTCGCATGCCCACTGTATGAATAGCTTCTAGAAATATTCCTACCTATTGTAAGACTAATATGGCATTGTATTACAAAAATTCAGGGCTAGAATTTATATATTAACATGAACATATCCTATGGTGCCTTTCAATGGAAATATATGAGTAGTGGGGAGAACAAGGTTTAAGATGTAAAATACATGTAAATAGTGTGTGGAAAAAAATTCCAATCATTGTCTTTATACAACTGAATTAGAGCATTAGGTTCTCATTGATGCCCAGAAAACATGAAAATCCTCCCCTATTAGCAGTATATTTGATAATTCAGTATATATACACCTATAAATACACCATATGTTCTTGTCTCTTTGTTTTTCCTTTGGGAGCATAGATGTGGAATTTGTCACATATCTCTGTTTGTAGGATGTAAATACATAGAAGTAGCAATAACAGAAGGTACTTCAGTATATGAAAATGCTTCCTTTGTGCATTTTGTTGTATGAGATTTTATTACAAACATATTACATTTCTGATTTATCTTATCCTGACAAAGTCTGATGGTTTCAGAGCCAACAACAAACAAATTTGCCACTAATGTAGCATGTTTCTTGAAAAAGCTAGTGATCCAATGACAAAACTATTGCACATATGCACAAGTGATGTACAATACAAAATAGCAGTCATTTAAAAGTATATTTAAATTTCTCATTTATGCCTTAATTTTAGGCTAATTTTGCATATTTTTCACACTCATCAATTATGCAAAATTCTAATATAATAGGAAGTATTCTAGGAGAAGCCAAAAACATTAACATAAGAAAAATTATTTAAAACTCAATTTAAAAAAATCCCTCTCCTGTATTTATGTTATTCATTAGGGTTTTTTATTCAAATGTATTGTTTTCCTTTGTCATTCTAAATAAATATTCACTCATAGCAAATTTACCTTCTAATTTCATAGTCATTTTTCTACATAAATCTCAAATTAGGTTTTAGGACTCACAAAATCTAGAACTAATCCCCTATGGTGGCAGAAAGTAAATAAATGGATAGAATTATCACATTCATGATGATATAGGTGGATAAGTAGAGATTATGCTATAAAATATTTGGATTTAACTTAGATAAAACAGCAATAGGTACCAAGAGTTGTTCATGTCATGGGACTGAGAGCTCTATGTAAATCTGGAAAGTATATAGTTTAACATTTTATTGTAAAATATTTAAAATGTAGAAAAAGTAAGCACATGGCTTGGACTACACAACAAGTAGGAGAAAAATGGAAAATGGGCTTAAAAACCAGGTTGAAGTGCAATGTAAGCCTGGCAAAGCTTTAGCCAAGTACCTGGGGACTTTGGAGCCAAGCCAGCTTCAGACATTTGACCACTACAGAGACCCCACTCTTTGAAGCACTCCATGATGGGTTAACAATCTGCTGTCACCTTCTTAATAAATTTTGAACAATAAGGCCCATATTTGCGTTTTGCACTGAACCCTACCAATTATGCAGCCAGTTCTGTGTGGAACACATAATAGGACCTTATAATGTCCCTGGTTGAACTGCAATGAGGGCCTTCATGCCTACCTGGCTGTCAACAGATGCAGGTTCACAAAAAGGCCATGACCTTAGGTGAACAAAACTCTGTAGCTGAGGTCCAATCTGAAGAAGCTGACATCTGGGCAATAAGGCTTCTCTTGGAGGGGACCTGGGCAGCATATTGTCATATCTATCACAGATTTAATTTTAATTTTCTCCATGTATGTTAAGTCTTATCAGAGGACTTTAACAATAATTTTTCATTGCCCAATTTTTTCCTTCTTCACAGTAAAATGTAAAGATTACTAGAGAGTTTAAGTCATTTACATCATCAATTTCTTAATGAGAAAATCCCTTAGAGAATTCAAATTAGTATGGGAATTATTTCTTCGGAATGATTTTAATTGAATGCTAAATTGAGAACTCTCACAAGTTCAGTGCATTAAAAAATGACAAGTACTAATTTTCTACTTAGGTTTTACAATGCCAATCACTCCCATGCTAGCGAATACAAAGAGAAAAAAATTGATCTGATTTTTAAATCAGATATCACTTAGATATACATTCCAACTACACTATTTCAAATAAAATCGTATTTTAGGAAGATCTTGAATTTAGGGGAAGCTGGAAACATATTAGTAGTGTTGATTGTAAATTAGGAAATAAGCCATTGATAGATGTAATAGGTGAAGTGAAAGGACCAAAGCAAACAATATTTTAGCATCCCAGTATCATATCAGATGTTCCATAGTCTGTGAGAAATGTCTAAAGCAGGATGACCATCAGTCAGCCCTCCCCATCTCCTTGTCCTGATCATTTTCTTTCCATGGCATGTATTTCTAACATACTAATCTCATTTATTATTTTCATTGTCTAGCTCCTCCCTGCCCTACATAAGCTCTGTAGGGTTTTTAGTTGGCTTTGTTTATCATCATATCTCTAGTACAAAGAAGAATGGCCTATAATGAGAGCTCAAAAATCACTTATTGAATAAATGAGTAAATCTAAAGAAATGTATTAAAATCTTTCTAGATTCATAAAGGCCAAGAGCTGTTAAAACTTTATCTCAACAGAAATTGAAATGGAGTTGTAAAGGCAATGCTCATACTATTAAGCACTCCAAATTATGAAAAATAGTTATAGCAAAAATCAGTCTGTACTTAAACTTCTGTTTGTGGTATTTAATTCTTCTCATAATCATGTTTTTGTTGTAGTTCAAAGGCTATCTCTCATACCTGAAAGGTATTCTAATTCTGTTTTTTAGGTAGAGAAAAATCTAGAGAATAATACCATGTGCTAGTAATAAAATTTGGTTTCTATTTTACTGATTAGGATCATGATTAAGATATTAACATTCTCTGAGACAAAAACTTAAGTCTATAAAGGAGAGATTGGGATTGTAAAAATAAAAATAAATAAAAAAGAAAAAGAAAAATCATCATATTAACATTAACAATGAGAACACATTTTTGGATGAAGTCTCTGTCCAAACATTGCAAATTCTTTACCAAAATGTATTTATTCAAGAAATGCAATCCAAATAAGCCTACATTTAAAGAGAATGAAAAATGTGTAGAGCTTAGACAGGAGTTCTTGACTGTCATAAATAGAGATTTCTCATTGTGATTGGTAATGCATCGAAGAAAAATTCATTCGCTTTTTTTTCATATTCTTCTCACCTATTCTTCCCCTCATTGACAGCAAGGGTGAAAAATAATGCATAGCAATGTTATAAAAACTAGACTAAGGGCTGGAGTGGTGACTCAGCAGTTGGAGCACTTGCCTGGCATATGCAAGAATCCAGGTTCAAACCCCAGCACCATATACGCAACTGAGTGTCAGACAAATAAAGGCCAGATGAAAAAATAAAATAAAATTGACTAAAATTTGACAAACTATGATGAACTTTATTTGTGCAGAACAGAGTTTTCTGTGATGTGGGTCCATTCGAGACTCAAAGCTAAGGACATTTATCTTCTGAAACATGACTATGTTCATGAGATAGCTCCACTACCTCCTATATCCATTATGTGATCCACCTGCCTTGAGGCTTGAAAAAAATTTCTAGGGTATTACTAGAATGAAGCACAGAAAAGCAATTCTTAACTTTATTCCAACTGACCCAGATTAGTCACTATCACTTTGTTATTAAATTTCCTCTTATTCTCAAATTGATGCTACTTAGTTAATTTACCAAAATGAGCTTTAAGCCAGGTGTTCATACATGTTAGTGCACATCATAATCATCTGAATGACTGATACAAATGAAAATTCTTAGGCTTTTCCCCAGACATTCATTTTCAGTAGGACTAAGGGTATGGGCCACATATCAAGAAATATCAGAGCTCATATTTGTGAATTGAAAATGTTAGTGTTAGAAACAATGCTATGTAGCACAGATAAGAAACATTTAATAAGTAAAAGTAGTATTAAGTATGATTTTTTTATAATATAGTCTTCAACCTCGGTAGATCAATGAAAAATATTTCCTATCTTCTACTAGTTATAGCTTCTTATCCAAGAAAGGTGCCAGTTCAAGTTCATTCTCCTGCAGAATTGAAAGAAACAGCTGTGCACTCATAAATGCCAGAACAGAAATGGTCAGGTACTTTCCTTCTTAGACTACCAAGGTCGGATGCTCAAAGAAATGAGTCTGGACACTTGAAAAAGCACTTAAGGGCTTGACTCTGGTCCACTGAAATTTGGCCAAGGCAAACATCCCTGCTTTCCTCCTCAGAAGGGGCTATTGTGTTTGTAGTTTAGGAAAGGAAATCACTTATGCCCAGTAGAAAGCCTCCCAGAATCCCAACTGTACAATTCTGTTACAGGCTGAGTAGAGAACACCACTGAGCATGTGAAAAATAGATTTCAGGACTGAAGTCAGCCAGCCTTGGTCCTGTGAATGATTTCACATGATGCTTGTCTATTCTCCTATGCTGACAAATTCCCATTCACCCACTACAAATGTTTCTATAGCACAATAATTCATGGATAATGTCCAGGTACTATAAATAAATAAATTCTAAATTCCATTCATAAAGGCCAAGATTCTGAATTTTGTCTAAGTCAACCCAGCTAAAGATATATTCTTATGTAAATTAATTGTATAGCAAAATATCTTATTGTTATATTTATTACATAATACATTTCTTCTAATGACATTATACAAGAAACCTTCACCAAAATAATTACTAAGTGAAGACATCTTGGAAAAGGTATGGAATTTTTTCCCATCCAAATTTAAAGTCATTTCCTCTTCCAAATTATGTCGCTCACAAAACTATATGATTGAACTGTATTTTACACAAGTAACCAGTTTACCTACATTTTCCTAATTCATAATTGTTTACTGTTTTTCAAACTTCAGATTGTTTTCTTGATTCACTGAGTCTTTGTGAATATCAGACCAAGCTAGACAACTGGAAGGTTGATAATTAACCAGGAAGTCTAGAAAAAGCAAACCAAATAATAAGGAGTATTTGTGTATGTTCATGAAAAGACAGAAGAATATTTATAGAAGAACTATAAAAGGTCAAAACTAGCAAGCATCCAAATGTGTCTCAGTAACATAATGGATAAATAAAATTGTGATTCTAATATTATAATAATTATAGTAAGTGATCCATAATTACACTTAATTATGCAAATATACTTCAAATAAAATACTGAGTACCTAGCTAGTATTATATTGTTGTGTACTGCTTATTCTATTCATAGAAAATGAAAAATTAATCTTTGGTGTTATAAATTAGAATAATGATTAAAAAGTAGAAGAGAAGGTGGTGCTTGGAGGTGGGTATGAGGGAAGGCTCAGAAGATTATTTATCTGGATCCCAGTAACATAGGTCTGTTCATACTGAGAAAAGTCATTGTGTGTGTTGTGCACAAATAATGTGCTTTTTAAAATACATGTAGATTACTCATCAATAGAAAGTTAATTTAAAAAATCCTGTCACATTGTAATACTTGTGAGAAAAATAGTATGAACATGTATTAAAAGAGAACAAGAGCAATAAAATTAGAAAAAGGGAGTAGTGGTGTTAGGGGAAGCCAAGCGAAAGGAACGGATGAAAGAAATTTCTTATGAAATGAATGCTTGTCTCTTCATGGGGGAAAGAAAGGAAACTAAGGATAAAATCTAAACCAAAATCCTTGAGGAACATGAAAGATCAAATCAAAACAAAAAAACATCACCAGGAATTTTCTCTCCTAATGAGAAACTGTCAAAAATTATACATCTCAAAATAACAGATGGCATAGTCAATGGCTACTATTAAAAAAATACTTAGTTCTCTATCTCACACCATATAATCTCCTTCCAACTTAGAGAAGATGGATGAAATATAAAGGAGGCTATAGATAAAAAATGACAGAGGAATCTATTTTTAAAAAATCAAAAAGTATAATTTGAAGCATGACTAGTAATTCTAACATCATATTTTTTCAACTTGAAAAAAAAATCTGCATCCAAAAAGCAATGAATTTGAGAACATTTAAAAGGGGGAAATACTTACAACGTATATGAAAGGCAAATAGTTAATACATTTGATCAGCTAAGAATTCTTACAAACCAATAAAAATATTTTAACATAAAAATAGGCATGTCACAAAAGAAAGTGAAAAATGAATCAACTTTAATGCATATCAAAATGAGATGATTTTGAAATTATAAAATTTGTAAGGATTTCTAAATATTAATTAGCAGTGCTGTATAATTTAGAGATATAATGGAGGTATAAATACTAAAACTATCTTGGAGGACAACAGGTTCTACTGAATCAAAACACTTTATAGTGTACAGTCCACAGGGAATCAAGCTTAGCCCTCAACAATCTTCACAGAGACGGAGACAGTTGTTTGGAACCAATGAAAACTATTCTAGGACTCAAAAGCTTCCTACAGATGAGGGAGCTGGTGGTTGGACTTCTGAGGACCTTTGATAGAAAAGTAGTTCATCCACAATGAGGAAAAAATAAAGAAAAATATTCATAACAAACTCACCCAGATTGACTAGCTACAAAATGACAATCACCTTGCCTATCTTGAAAACAGTGCCTAATATTATTTTGTACCTTGAAAACTCTTGCCACATCTAAACTACCACAATCAGAATCTCAGAAAAATTCTGCATTCAAAACTGACAAAATGTCAATTTGGTTAAAGAAAAAATTTGGTGAAAATATTCTTGTTTTTTCCAGTTACAATAAAAAGAATATAACCCATGTTTTGAAAAAAATATTTTAAACAAAAATGATTATTTTTCAACTCTGAAAAATAAAAAGAAGTAACTCTTCAAAACCAAAACCACAAAGAAAATAATAACACAACACTACTTTACATAATATGTTCTAAGTTGGACATTTTAAGAATTAAAAAAAAATTAGTTTTTTAATTTTTAAAATTTTTATGTTGTTGTACCATTTTGTTTTGTTTTCTTTACTTTTTACTTCCAGAACAACCACTGAGTTAAATTATGTGGGCACAAGAGCTACTGTGTATTCTTTCTAGCTCCTGGGCAGAGGCCCTGGCATTTAGCAGCCTGGATTTAATGCCCAGTTCTATTAATAAGCTGTATGATGTAAGGCCAATTACATATTCTTCCTACGCATTAGTTTTCTCCTCTCTAAAACTGAAAATAAAGTTAGTATGCCTAAAATGCTTTTGTCAAAATTAAATGCTATGGACAAGTACAAGTACTTAGTAAATGGTGTCTATAATTATATCTACATCTAGCTATTTTCTCTTACTACAAATACAATTCATATGACATGTTGGTGATCACACTCCCAAGAACTCAGAACACAAATCATATGTAAGTAGCAAATTTTAATACTAAATAGAGGAATGATAGAGGAGTGACATAATCAGGACGAAAGATTAGGAAGCCCTGGCCCTTCATCCTCCCACAGAAACCCCAATTCAACAACAGTTTGTGGAGCAATTCCCTTTATGAGAAATGAAAAAAAAAAAAAAACAGATAAGAGTTGCCTGAACCCCACACCAAAGCAAGTACTAAAATCTGTGTTACCTTCTCACTATGGTCTCTCAGCCTATAATAGCTCATGTGATTGGGAGGATCACATATTCCATATTCTGACTTTTCAGAGAGACTTCTTTCTTGCCTGTCTTGGAACACTGATGATCAGAATAATAAGCAGTGTAAATACAGAAATACAATTGAGGTATGAATACTAAAATTATCTTGAAGGACAACTGGTACTCCTAAATCAAAATTCTTTATATTATACATACCACAGACATAATATGATTCCTGAGAAGTACTGAGGACAGAAGACCTGAACTGTATGCTACTGTTCCAAAGGGTTCATGGTGCCACAGACAGAGGCCAGTACAACTCAGGGGCCTCTCTCCAGGAAGGGGAAGAGAAAAATGGAATATGTGTCCCGTTATAGATTTGATCATCTCCCAGCAAAGTTCCTGGTTGACCAAGCTCGGCTCAAATAAGAAGACTTGGGGCTGTACACAGTCCCATTTTTCGGGGGCTACTCAAGGGACCTATTTCTTTCATGAATTTCTGGTAGTAAGATGGAACCCAGGATACTCTAGATGTCTGGGAGCCAGTAAAAACAGAAAAATGTCTGAATGGTTGTCCCTCTGTCTTAAAAAAAAAAGGAGGAATATATGAATTAGTGATAAAAAAAAAACTCAAAATAACCTTCATAAAGAAGTTAAATAAGGTCAGAAAACTAATACATGAACAAATTAATGTAATGGCAACTGTAAGTTCTTTTCTATCAGTAATTACTCTAAATGTAAATGGGTTTTATCTACCAATCAAAAGACACAGAATGACTGAATTAATAAAAATATAAATATAAACTATGTATGGTCTAAAAGAGACTCATTCTAGATTCAAGGACACAGGTAGATTAAAAGTGAGAGGATAGAAAAAGATAATCCATGCAAATTATAACCAAAAGAAGATGGATGGCCATACTTATTTCCAACAATATTAAGTTAAAAACTGTAACAAAAGGCAAAAAATAAATGGTATTCTACAATTATTCTTTAATTCACTGGGAAAACAAAACAATTATATAGGCAACAAAAATCAGAGCATCTAAATACATAAAACAAATGCTTACAGAACCAAATAGCAATATAATAAAGTAGGAGATTTTAATAACCCACTTTCAAAAATGGGTACAATATCAAGACAAAAGACCAATGGTGAAACAGAAAACTTGGACAACAATATAGACCACATGGACCCAAAAGACATGTCTTGAACATGTATTCCTGGAAGCTACTGAGAACAAAAGAAGCTGGACTCTGTGCTTCTGCTCTGAAGAATCCATGGGACACCAGAGAGAGGCCAAGATAACAGTATACACATTCTTACATACACAGAACACTCCATAGTATAGAGCACATATTGGCCCACAAAACAAATCTTAACAAATTTAATAAGAATGAAAGCATATAAAGTTCTTCTTAATCACTAAAGAATGAAACTAGAAATCAACAGCACATGAATTTCAGAAAATTCACTAAACAACACACTCTTGAACAAGCAATGAGTCAAATAATAAATCAATGGGAGAGTAGAAAATATTTTTGAGATCAATGAAAGTGAAAACACAACATACCAAAAGTTATGGGATGCAGGAAAAGAAGAAGTTCAAAGAAATAAATGCCTACATTATAAAAGATCTCAAATAAGCAACCCAATTCTATGCTTCAAAGAACTAGAAAAAGAAAGAACCCTAATTTAAACCTGAGCAGAAGTAAATGAAATATGGAACAGAAAAACAGTTGAAAAATTAAGAAAATGAATTGGTATTTTGAAAAGATCCTTGAATGTGACAACCCTTTAATTAGACTAATGAAAAATGAGAGAAAATTCAAAACAAAAAGGCAAAAATTAAAGAGAAAACATTACAACTTATGCCACAAACAAAGAGAATTACAAGGGACTATTAAGGACAATTATAAGCTAATGAATTGGATAAGCCAGAAGAAATGGATAAAATTCCAAGACTGAATGATGAAGAAATGAAAATCTGAACAGACCTATAACCAATAAGAGGATTAAATCAGTAATTAACAACTTCTCAAAACAGTAGAGCCTAGGACCAGATGACTGCAGTCGTGAAATCTTTGAAATATTTAAAGCATTAGTACCAGTCCTTTTCAAAATTTCCAAAAATTTGAAGAAAAACATTTTCAAACTCATTTTCTGAGGTTAAAATTACCCTGATATCAGAGCCAGACAATGACACCAGGAGAAAACTGTAGGTCAGTATCATTGATAATTGTAAATGCAAAAACTCTCAGAACAATGAGCAAACTAAATTCACTAGCATATTAGTTGTTCATCATTGAGAATGGTGTTAGCTGTGGGATTTTCATATATGACCTTGCTTATGTGCAGAGTCCAACATAATGACCAAGTGGATTTATCACTAAGATACAAGGACATAAATATCAATCAATGTAATTTATTATATTAACACAAAGGATAAAAAACCACGGGATCATTGCATTTGACACCTAAAAAGCATTTGACAAAATTCAACACCTGTCATGAAAAAGCATTCCACAAACTAGGAACAACAGAAAATCACCTCAGCATAAGCAAGACCATATATGAAAAATCCACAACTACCTCATACTGAATGATGAAAAGCTCAGTTTTTCCTCTAGGAGCAGGAGCAGAGCCACTTTCATTCAACAAAGTACTGGAAGTCCTTGCTAGAACAATTAAACAGAGATGGATGGATGGATGGAAGGAAGGAAGGAAGGAAGGAAGGAAGGAAGGAAGGAAGGAAGAAAGAAAAGGCATCCAAATTGCAATGAAAGAAGGAAATATTGAGCAGATAGCTATCACAGATGGACTATCACAGATGGCATGAGAAAGAGCAGAGCTGAAGAGAGGTATAGTTCATACCTGCTGATTACAAAGCATATTACAACTCAACAATAATCAAAACAGTATGGCACTACCATAAAGACAAATTTGTAGATCAATAGAAGGTAATAAAGAGCTCAAAAATAAAATCATGCATTTGTGATCAAGTCATCATCCTTGAGAAGAGCATCAGAGACACATAAGTGGATAAGGTTTGTGTCTTTAACAAATGGTAGAGGGATAAACTGGGGAAAAAACTGAATTAGAGATTTAAACATAGCACAGAAATCAGGCCTTCACCAAACACTACTAGAAATAAACGTCCGTTTATTTTTAATATTTATATTATAATTATATATAATTATATAATATATAATATCATATAATATGTAATATTATATGATATTATATATTATATATACATAACATAATATAATATATAATATAATTATATAATAATATATATTATAATATATTATATTATAATATTTCTAATATCATAGACTACAGTCTATGATATTTTTATTACAGTAGACTAAATGGATTTACACACTTTATGTGAAATTCAACTTTAACTGGAGGCTCTATATTTTGTTTGGCAGCACTAATGTAAGATGTATGTCTTTTCTGTCAAACTTGAAAGATCATGATGTATAATAGTCTACTACCTCCATTACCCCCTCCCTTTCTGAAGACTAACTCCCCCACTTGTATACGCCCACTTGCGTCGGCCCACCTGTGTCCGCCCACCTCCTTCCTAGGACCCCTTCCGGTACCCGGCCATCTCTTCCGGGAAACATGGAATCCCTACTACCCTTGCCACGTGTGCAGCGACCCCCACCCCCATTATCTCCCAGTCGCCCGCCTACTCCCTCTTGCACCCGCCTCCACCTAATCACAGCCAATCGCGCAGACTGTGCACCTGAGCTCCTCCAATTA
>PVKS010039306.1:0-17361 GCA_004027875.1 Aplodontia rufa | reverse complement strand
GAGGGACACCTGGTTTTGTTGGGTTTGTGATTATTTTTAAAAAAGAGAGAAACTATGTTTCCAACTCTCCTCTTCTTACAATTTTCACAAGAATTGCCTGTAATGTCCATTCCATGTCAATAGTTCCTTCACAGCAGTTCTAGCGCTCTTTTCAAAACTGAATCACTCTTTACTAATTACTCAATTCCCAAGCTGCTTCCACATTTTAGGTATTGTTACCACAGCACCGCATTTCTGGATTCTAATATATAATTTCATAATATATGAAATATAATATATATATGACATGTAAAAGTATTGATTATAGCTGTTTACTATATAGAATCTCCCACTAGAGCTTCATGATCAAATGCATTAATATTTTTAACAAACTATGATGAATAGCAGTTACAAAATGACTCTACCTTAATATAAGTCATTGTTAAAACCTGTAAACTTCCCTGCAATTTTAATTAGTCATTATCAAATGTTGCAATATTTTGGAAGCTCAAAAAAGTAAACACATATTTCTTCAAAATAATATCAATGAATTTTATATTCAGGGTTCATATATAATTTATATATGTAACTACTAGATAAAATTTAGCATTTTAACAGAAGTAAACAAAATTAATGAGCAAATTAATTACTATAAAAAATTAAAAAATAATTACTATAAAATTTTAATGAATTCCATAATTGTATCCACTCTAACACTGTTACCTAACTAGATTGCATCATAGACTTTGGTTGACCTCCTAAGTGGTCAAGTGAATAAAACCACAGTCTCAACTTTGAATCTTCTTAAAAATATCCTTCAGAAATGAGCTATTGCTTTCTAGATCCTCACTAATATTCTTTGTAAAAGAAATGACACAGTGTCCCCAAAAGAAATTTTTTCAAAATATGACAGTGTCTCAGAATCACCTGTGCTCACCCCAGAGTAAATGCCATTATTTCTGGGGTAGGTCCTAAGACACCACATTATTAATATTATTGAAAACTGAGTTATTTCAATGCAATTCATCTTTCCAATAATGTAGACAAATGCAGTCAATTGTTTACTTCATTCTACTCTCTGTATGCTTCATGTTTTTATTATTACTACTAATTATTATTATTATTATTATATTGTTATTATTTAAATCAATATTACAGGTGAATTGATTGCATTATGTTTGTTAACAATGCAGATTCCAACCACCAACTTCCAGATCTTCTACTGACTTAATGGATTTAGAGAAAACTCATGGTTATGAATTTTTCACATGCATTCAAATAATTTCTGATACCTGTGGTCAAGTACAAGATTTTGAAAAATATTGATTTAAACATAAATGTAGCATGTAACAGGAAGACTTGGGTCAAGATTTAATAGTGACATTGTCTGTGATCATGGATGCAGCTGGTAGAATCTCTTGATCCTGGTTTGGTCATCTTCACACGTAAGGGTTGAACTAGGATCAAGCATTCAGAGATCTTATAGGCATGACACAGAGTAGTGTGTTATCATCCTCATACCTAAAAGTCACGAGGCTTCATAAAAGTAGAAATACTTTTGAGACCAGTCTTATCTATTGGCTAGACTCTAGTTCTCCTTCACTGGAAATTTTTAACATAAAATGATAAAAGTCCCATAAGTACTCAAATGCTCTCGTTATAAATGGTTTGTTATCCAACAGTAATTTTGCCAATTAATATTTTTGTTTTAAAAATTTGCCAATTGGTTAGTTATTTTAGAAAATAAGGAAATACTCAGAAAATAGCTTTCATGTCAGGCACCCAGAATCATCATATCTAGATTTAAACATTTTGCAACACTGGAAGCAAAAAAAGAAAGAAAAAAGAGATTGATGTTAGCAATTAGAGACTAATAAGCTTTTGAAATATTTTATGTAATTTAAAATGAATAAGCAGTAACCAATTGTGATTTACCACTCATAATCTATGGTTATTAGAATTCCTAATCGTCATAATTAAGGAAGCACTATAAAACAATCAAGTTATTGAAATAAATAGCATGATAAACTGCTAAAGGAATTGGTCAAAAGAACCAAATTTCATTTCTTCTGAATTCATAGAAGAATATGTGATTAAAACAAAAGGTTTATTCACTTATCTCTGCAAGATATTTTAAAATTTCTGATTTTATAAAATCATCTCATAAATGTATTAGTAGTTCTATTGTTTAGTAAGCAAATCTCAAAAGAAACATTCATTAATAGATACATATATATATGTATTCAATGTGTGTATATTCAGATTTAAAAAGATGTCTAGGTATAATACACAGAACTTTAAAGTATAAAAATAACAAATATAAAAATAAATTAAGCATTTGTACAATTTGATTTTTTTTCTTTAGAGATCTCTTCAGATAATCAATCATCTGACCATGTCCTTTGGTGAAAACTATAACAACCATAAATGTTTAGAGACATTTAGGGGAAAAACGAATGATTAAAACTTTTTAGAAAACTAGTTATAGGTGCTGGAGCAGGGGCTCAGCAGTTACAGTACTTGCCTCGTGTGCCTGAGGATGTGGGTTGGAACCCCAGCACCACGTACACAAGGAAGCCTACAAGCAACAAAAGCCCAATGAAAAAGTAAATAAAATTGATTCTCTCTCTTTTTAAAAAAGAAATTTAATTATGTAGATCATTTTGATCTCCAGTTTTTCCACTGGACTGTTTCCAACATCAATGAAAATTATTATTTGAAGTGGGCAGTTCTTAATCATGGAAATTGTAATTGTAAGGAACCCAGCACAATTCCTAGCACAAAATAAATACAAAATAAGTACAAAATATTAGAACAGATAATGGTGGTAATTACAGTGGTAGTCATGGTAAAAAGAAAATATGTTTTTATAAAAACTCAATTTCTTACTATTTTAAAAATCATCCATTATTTTGAATTCAGTTGTTTCCAAAATGTTTGAAAATCATTTTTCGTGAATTATAACAATTTAACAATCTAATTTCATGGTAATCATAATATAAAATGAACAAAAATTGGTTTGCTGACCTAAAAATGCTGAGTATGATGGAATTGACTGTAATGTGTTTTTAAATATCTTCATCAAAGTTCAAGGAACATAGGAAAGTGAATTCAGGCATAGGTGCTGAATTTGAATGAGTTACTCATTATAAAGCTTTTCACAGCCAAGATCATAGCGGAAGTTACTTTAATGAATGTAATGGTATGCTGTGTTGAAGAAAATGCATTAATCACCCTGCAATAGTTGTGTGAAAAAAAAGGTCTCTGGAGAAGCTGCATCAGCATTAAAGATTCTCTAGAGTGCTTGACCTTAGCTGACTAGAACCTGGGATTGTGGAGAACTGGACTGGCCTAGTCAACAGTCCAGCTAGGTTGGGCTATATTAGGCCATTTAATAGTCATTTTACTCAACTTCTGTATCTGATTTAACTTTCTCCTAACTGATAGATAACCTCAGAAAGTGTTACTAAGCTTAGCAGACCTCTAGTCTCCACCAACCCTAAAACTAGGCCAGCTACAAGATCTGAAGTCTATAGAAGGGATTTCCAGGCATTCCTGTAGCCCACCTGCCTGATGCTCCCACCAATGTAATTGGTAAATATACTGATTTATGACTTTCTTTTTTTTTTAGTGCTTTATGATTTTTTTTTAGTAGATGGATTATAGAGTTACAATTGAGGGGAACAAATGTGTGGTGGAAATTCACCCTTGAGGAGTCTGCTCTCCTTCCTTAAATAAATCCTATTCCTTTTACTCCTCCTTCTGTGGTTGTCTGTGGATTTTATTCTTCAAATTCGTGAGAGAAGAACCCAGAAGATGGGTGCTGAATTCCCGGGGTGAATTTCCACCTCACCAAGAGCTGCAACACCCAGCTTTTAGCTGGGGAGCTGCTAACACTATTTCGACCACAGAAACCTGCAGCCACCCAAATTCCCAGTTTTAGCTGGGAATAGCTGCAAACATTAGAAGCGGGCTGCTGGAATTTGTAGTTGGCCCAGTCTCCATTTGGCAATGGGAGCAGAGAATCTGGCCTCATCTCAAAAACCCCACATCACTTTGAGATGTCTGCTGACCCATCTTTAAAATGAAACTGTCTAAAAATGGTCAAGTTCATTCAGATGTGCAAAACTTTCTCTTAAATGACTACCTCTCTTTTTTAATACCATATAACTTGGAAACCATCTTATGGAAGAAACAAATGTGTTTGGGTTCAATTTAATAAAAATAAAGGTTACTTGCTTAATATTTCTGGAAAAAAAAATTCAGCCTGGCTTATTGTTCCCTGAATTTATCGTTTCTTTGCTAGTCACATCCTGACTAAATATAGAGTTATTTATTTCACACATACATAATGCACAAACACACACCAAAATAATTTTCCCTGGGCACAAACTTCTGGATGAATTCTAGTGTTAAAGGTATAGTACTTGATGTTAGATACCAGCAGTCATATAAACCCCTCTGTAGGTTCAAAATCCCATAATTCATCTCCTGCACACTGACCACCACCCTTACCTCCGTGGAAGACCACATATGCAAACAGAGATACAGAATGTGGTTGTAAATTCTGGTAGGATTGGGACCACACCTATTAGATGACTGTCAAAAATGATGGCCATATTTAGAGGTAATTACAAATTCCTTTCCACAAAGCACAAGCTTTTAGAGGCACACCCAACCTCCCTACAGCATTGCTGCAATTCCTTTCCCAAGGAAAACTGACTACCTCACTGCACCTGAATTCTGGTAGTCAGTGATTCCTGGTGCAGCACCAGTAAAAAACTTCTTTGTCCCAATTTCAAATCTCTTGCCCAAGCCTTGTTCTAGCAAGAGAGCGGAGAGAGCAAATAAATTCATTCACTCTGGACCATTCAGAGCTGTTCTCTCTGGCCTCCGGAGTAGCCATCCTGCTACCTCTCCTAATAAAATCTCTCATCTCAGCTACCAGGGGTCTTTTTTCTGTGCAAGCATGTCAACAACACCTATTTATTTTGTATCTCCTAGAAAAAGAATTTAGCATCTTCGATTTCTGTGTTTTGTAAAGACCATCATCTTTTTTAGACAGTAGGCGTGGTTGCCCTTTGCCCTTGAGGGAGAGACTATCTTTTTTCTAAGGCTATTTTCCATACAAACAATACCTGAAAAGAAATCACAAACAGGGCAAAAGTATATTTGGGAGTGAATTAAAATCAAAAGCTATTATATAAATATATTAGAAGTATTATATAAATACATTGATGATAAGCTACCAATACTTTCTAGGATATTGCATGAATACCGCAATGCAATATAGATAAGTTCCAAAAAACGTGGGAAATAAAGATTAATAAATACCTATCTCCAAGATATGAAAATGGGAAAACCAAAAGAAAAAAAAAAAGCATACAAACAAAAATAAACCATTGATGTGGGGTTTTTGAGATGAGGCCAGATTCTCTGCTCCCGCTGGTGAACGGAGTCTGGGCCTCTACAGACTCTAGCAGCCAAAATAGCCCGCTTCTAGTGTTTGCAGCCATTCCCAGTTAAAACTGGGAATTTGGGATGGCTGCAGGTGTCTGCAGCCAAAAGTGTTAGCAATTCTCCAGCTAAAAGCTGGGTGTTGCAGCTCTTGGTGTGGTGGAAATTTATCCCGGGAATTCAGCGCCAATCTTCTGGGTCCTTGTCTAGTGAATTTGAAGAATAAAATCCATGGACAACCACGCAAGGAGGAGTAAAAGGAGTAGGACTTATTTAGGAAGAAGATCAGAGACTCCGAAAAGCAGAGGGGTACCTGGAAGCAGGACACCGTCTAATGGAGGTTAGGCCAGGGGTTATATAGATTTGGGGTATGAGCATAATTAACATTCATGCAAAGCAGACATTGAGAAATGCATCAACTCCATTGGTTAAAATCTATGTAAAACAGGCATTGAAACTGGTCAAGAACACTATTGGTTAAAACAAAAGGTGGCAAATACTTCCTAGTACCCACCTGTGACCACCCCCATCTCTTAGTTGGGACAAAGGTCAGCCTCAAAGTCTTTTTGCATTTGTAGGTCCTGAGAATGCCTGTGACCACCCCCATTTTAGTTGGGACAAATGTGAGCCTCATGGTCTTTTTGCATTTGAAGGCCCTGAGCATTCCTGTGACCACCCTCATCTTAGTTGGGACAAAGGTGAGCCCCATGGTCTTTTTGCATTTGAAGGCCCTGAGCATGCCCTGTCAATCACTCTCTGCCTCTACCAGCTAGCTCTTGGATAGGGGCCCTCTGTCCTGACTACCTAGCCATTTCACTGTCTCTCCTAATCTGTCTCACCATGGTCTGCTGGATGCTGATAGAAAACTGAATTACCAAGTAGATGTTGATCACTCCATGTGAATAACAGTGTTGGATTATGGATATTTTAGAGCTAGTGTTAGCTGCCTCATACATGTTTATCATTGCCAAATTGGTTGCCCAATTTAGTTTGATTAGTGGACATACTCTGAATGGTTTGAAGAAACTATCATCCACTTGGACTTGTGTGGTATTTCTATATTGACAGCTACATGAGTTAAAAGTTATTGAGTATCATCATCTTTAAAATAAAAAATATGGATCAGCTGTGTGTTTATCTTAACTCTTCTATGAAAAGGCTTACATTTCAGGGCTGGAGCCATGGCTGGGCAGTTATAACACTTGCCTGGCATGCACAAGTACATGGGTTCAAACCCCAGCACCATATACACAATTAAGTGTCAGAGCAATGAAAGCCATGTGAAAAACTCAATAAAAATTGATTCTCTCTGTCTTTCTCTCTCTCTATCACTGTCCTTCTCTCTTAAAAAAAAAAAAAAAAAAAGAAAGGCTTACATTTCTAGAAAAATTACCTTTTTTTACATGAGCATTTGAGGGAGTTAATTGGGTATCAAGGTAGTCAAAAAATCTATAATAAAGGAAAGAACTCATAGAAGAACAAAACATGAGAATGAAAAACTAAAGGTTTAAATTTGAAATGAGGGTTGGAAGCAGCAATAGAAAAGAAAGAAGTGAGAAGTGGAAATTACTTTTTTAAAATTAAGGAATTGAGTTGTTGTATAATCCTAAATGCATATAAAGTATCAATATAATATGCATCTCTTCCTAATCTACAGTCACTCGTATCACCACACATCTTTTGATAATTCCACCCTAAAACAAAAACAGTTATAAATGTCCATATATGTATATATGTATTTATATAAACACACACACACACACACACACACACATATATATATATAAAATTGTGAGTTTTCATGAATTAAATGATTGTATAAGTTTTATTTGGCTTCTGGGGGAGGTGTGATCTTCCTAGGTCCCTCCATATCTTCCCACCCTTCCTCCCCACTCCTTTATGCCTTCCCCTTTCTGCTCCTTACACAACATATCTATGGTTCTCCAAGATTAAGAGTTGCTATTCCTCTTATGGATCTCATATAAGAGCTTGTCTACATTTCACTCAAGCATGGGTTTTGCTCTAGCCTCCACAAATGAGTGAAAACATTTGACCTTTGAGTCTCATGCTTCAGCTAATTTGCTCAGCATGATTTCTTCCATTGACATTTGTTTACCTTCAAAGGCTGCAATATAGCTGTTTCTAATAGCTGATTAGAACTCCAATGTACATATTTACTACAGCTTTTAGATACAATCATGAAGTGAGGGGCATCTGGGTTGATTTCATTATTTAGCTACTGTAAATTGAGCCACTATGAACATTGATTTTGCTGTATCACTGTAATGTGCTGATTCTAGCTCTTCTGGGAAAATACTCCGAAGACAGATTGCTGGTTCTTTCAGTGGCTTCATCCTCCTTTTTTGAGGAATCTCCACACTGCTTTCCAGAGCAGCTGTACCAGTTGGCATTTCTACCTATGGTATCTTAGTGATCCTATCTCTCCACAACCCCTCCACCATTTGTTACTGTTTATATTCTTCATCTTTGCCAATTTGACTGCATTGAGGTGAAATCTTAATGCAGTTTTAATTTCCATTTCTCTAATTCTTTCTTTTAGTGAGATTGGCTAGAGGTCTGTCAACTTTATTTTTTTTTGAAGAACCAGATCTTTGTTTACTTTATTCTTTTCATTGGTTTTTTTTGTCTTCTATTTCACTGATGTCTTCTCAGCATTTTATTATTTCCTGTCTTCTGCTGACTTTGGAATTAGATTGCTCTTCATTTTGTAGGGATTTGAAGCTTATTTATTCAAGAAGTCTGATTTTTAATGTTGGTGCTGAGTGTTATAAATTTTCCCTTTATGAATGCTTTCATGCTGTCCCAAAGATTTCAATATGTTGTATCTTCATTCTCATTTGCTTCCAAGAATTTCTTGATTTCAGCTCCCATGTCTTCTTGAATCCACTCTTCATTTAATAGGGTGCTATTCAGTCTCCATACGTATGTGTGCTTTCTGCTATAATTTGTACTCCTAGGGTCTTGATGTCATGGTCTGATAGGATACATGGAATAATATCTATTTTTTTTATAGTTGCTGAGATTTCCTTTGTGAACTTTTTTTTTTTTTAAAGAGAGAGGGACAGTGAGAGAGACAGAGAAAGAGAGAAACAACTTAATTTAGTTTTTCACATGGCCTTAGTTGCTCCAACACTTAGTTGTGTATGTGGTGCTGGGGTTTGAACCTGGGTCCTCGTGCTTGCCAGGCAAGCGCTGAAACCGCTGAGCCACCGCTCCAGCCCCTCCTTTGTGAACTTTAATATGATATATTTTGCAGAAGGATCCATGTGCTTCTGAGAAGAAGGTATACACAGCCAATTTGGGGTGGAATATTCTATAGATGTCTGTTAAGTCCATTTGATTTATGGAGTTCTTTAGGCTGGAGATCTCTTTGTTTTTGTTGTTGTTATTGTTTTGTTTTGATGATAAGTCTATTGGTGATAGAGAAGTAGTAAAGTCTCCAAGTATTATCAGGTTGAGGTCCATAAGTGGTGTTATGTTATGGAGTAATTTTTCCATATAGTATAGAACATTGGTGTTTCGACAATATACATTTACTAGGATTATGTCTTCCTGTTGTATTGTTCCCTTTACTAAGATATAGCAGATTTCTTTTCCTCTTCTGAATGGTTTCAGTTTGAAATCTACTTTCTCAGATATATATGTATTGCAACACCAGCTTGCTTTCTTGGGCCATAAACCTGGCAGATTTTTTCCAACCTTTTAAATTCAATCTGTGGATGTCATTACCTGTATGTGGGTCACCTATAAGCAGCATATTTTTGGATTTTGTTTATTTTTTATATAATCTGGTAATTTGTGTCTCTGATTGGTACATTGAGTCCATTCACATTCATTGTTAGGATAGTTATATGGTTGTGGTTCATAGGAATTATGTTTTGTTATTAAATTCTGTGCTGTCTTATTTGTCTATTCATAGTGTGTGTTTTCATTGGATTTCCTCTGCTTGCAGGTTTTGAGAATTGTTTGCATGTTTTTCTATTAGGAGTTTTCCTTCGAGGATTCTTTGTAATGCTGGTTTTCTTTTCATGAATGCTGTAGTTTGAGTTTATCATTTAATGTTCATATTTCCCCATTGAATTTGAAGCTGAGTTTTCCTGGGTATACTATTCTCAGCTGCAGGTTGTGGTCATTCTGATGTTGAAAGATCCTCTTCCAGGATCTCCTTTTTTCTAGAGTGTGAGCTGAAAAGTCAGACATGATCCTTATTGGTTTATCTCTGAATGTGATTTGTCATTTTTCTCTTGCCACATTTAATATTCTTTCCTTGATTTCCCTATTATACACTTTGAATATGATGTGTTTCAGTGAGCTTCACATTTGATTAGGCCTATTGGGTGTCCTGTATGCATCCTGGGTGAGTATTTCTGATGCTATTTTGAGATGGGAAAAAATTTCTTTAACAATTTCAATGAGAATGTTCTTTATATCATTGATTATGCATTTTTATTTCTTCCTGTATCCCAATTACTCTTAGATTGTTTATTTTGATTTCAGCCCAGACATTTTGAAAATTCTGTTTGTGTTCTGTGAGTTGTTTTTTTCTTTTTTGTCATCCATGCACCTGAGCTTACTCAACCTATCTTCATTGTCAAGCTTTCTTTCTTCCAGAGCTGAGGTTCTGTTTCCTATAGAAATTAATCTATTATTAAATTCTTCCATAGCTCTTCTGATGTGATTGATGACAGATTTCAGCTCTGGTACTTCCATTTTTCAGTATGTCTATTACTTTGACAGTAGAGTTTTTCATCTGTTGAGTTTTCTCACTTAGTTCTTTTATTAAATTTTCTTTTAGTTCATTGTTCCTGTTAGTCATCAGATAATTCATAATTTTTTCTATATTTTCATCCCACTCCCTGTCCATGTGTTCCTTGGTTTGGAAGTTGTGGGCTTGAGCTTTGTTGTTTCCAATTTGATTCTTCATTACTTGATGAGCTTCTTCTGGATTTTCAATTGAGTTCCCCTGTGGTGAAATTGGGCAGGTCTCCAGCTACTTCTTTCTTGGAGGTCAAAGGGTCTGGTCAGATACCACCCATAGGATGATCACCTTCTTCCAGATGGTTGCTTCTGC
Source organism: Aplodontia rufa (assembly GCA_004027875.1). Classification (NCBI taxonomy): domain Eukaryota; kingdom Metazoa; phylum Chordata; class Mammalia; order Rodentia; family Aplodontiidae; genus Aplodontia; species Aplodontia rufa. The sequence goes on along the minus strand of PVKS010039306.1, from coordinate 6,833 downwards.
CTGGAGCCTTGTTTATTTATTTATTTTTTTATGATTATACCTTTTATTGAAATTTTACAATATGCCAGTTAGTGAGTTTAAAAAAAAAACATAGTTCCTACAAGAATCCCATTATTTAGGTGATATTCTTATGCCCATTTTGCAAATTAGGAGATTAACATAAATTAACTCAATCCAGGCCACATAGTGAAATCAATTTCAGAGCAAAATGTCAGTTTCATTGTGCTTCTATGGTAACTTAGTATCTTCTCAGCAAACATCGACTTCAAGATGTCATTTTTTCCATTTAAATGAGCCTATATGTTAAAATACTATATATATTAATATCCATTAAATGGGGAAATTTGATGAAGTATTATATAATGTAATAATTACAGAATGTCAATTATTCTGATTTTTACTTATCTTAGATAGAGATTCATCAATGGCCAAGAGGATAAAGACCTATTGCATTTTCATTTAGATAATTGATTCCATCAAAATATATTTTTGATAAAGTCTCTTCCTAATATCTGAGTGTCTGAAGCCTAAAACAGGGAGGTAGGAGAATACCTGTGGGACAAGTGATTCATTACTCAACCTTTCTTTTAATTTAATTTTAATTTGCTTTTAATTTTAGTGATATCTGATTAAGACCTGTAAAGACAAAATCAAATACATTATTTTAATTATTTGAGCAATTTTGGAATGAGTCAATAGAGACTGAAGTAATTTTTTTTAAAAAAAGCAGAGTACATACGTTATAAAATTCTATACAATCACTTGTGCATTCAAGTCAAAACATTTGATTCATTGGTTTCCATCTTTTCACTCATATCCCCCAGTTGTAGGATCAAGATCAGTTAACTTTATTTTTTAACTCAGAAGTCCTCTTAAATCTGTTCCTTCTTTTCCAACTAGATAAAGAATTTTAAACTGATGTCAGAAGATGAAGAGGATCCTCCCATTCTGCAGGGGACCTAGAGGAATAAGATAATTTACCTTGAGGTAGGAACGAGGCAAATGGTATGTTCTACAATATGTGTGCTGATGCTAACAGGAGGAATTTTAGAGATCAGAGAGAAGTTTCACTTAGCAACTCCCCATATCCCTTCCTTGCTTCCTAGGTGAGAAATAAGGAAAGAACCTGCAACTACTACTTGAGTGTAATTCCTGTTTCAAAATCTCAGTACTGATTATCCATTAGTTATGAATATTCATGTAGGTTATAAAAATACATCTGATTCATGGACCCTTAGAAGGTAATTCATCCTGAAATATGAAGATTCCTCCTCTCTATATACTTGTATCTACAAACATCCATATCTGTCTATCTGCATGTTTACTGAGCATTTGTTCATTTTGGTGCTGCTGCTATAGTAATAAATGTGATATTACTTTGAGCTGTAATAGTTTTTGGAGTTAAGGGATAAGAGGCAACATCAAACACACTGAATAAGAGCACACTGAGTGACAACTCTTATGCTTTGGCTTATTTCCCTAGTCTAAATACAGAAAGCAAAGCCTTTAAGGACTAAATAAAAATATTATGAGTAATGGAAATTTTCATGGGCACTTTTCTCATCAGCCACTTTTTATCTATTGTCTATTTATATTTCTACTACTATAGTAGAGAAGATGCAGCTTGGGAAAATAAATTCTTTATTTACTTTTATTTGTTAAATACGGTCTTACAATTAGGAGGGGATCATTATAATACAATCAACAACAAATGTATAATAACAGAGCAAGCCAAGGCTAATGCCGTTCCATTTTTCCCCCTTTGGGTTCCCCATGGTTCCATGTTTCCCCCTATTAATTGGACTTCTCATAGAAGTTGAAGATTCCCCTCTGAGTTGATTCCCCCATACTCCCTCCCTCTGGTGTCCTTGATATCCTTCCTATTCCCTCCCCCCACTTCTTGCCTCCCTCCTTATGTTCTCCAGCATTCTAGGCAAGGTTCCCCCTGTTCATGTAAAAATTCACCCATGTTGAGGTTATTATTAGCTTAGCCATCTATCATACTGTTTCCAATTATATTCTAGCTTCTACAAATGAGAGAAAACATTTGACCCTTGAGTCTCTGAGTTTGGGATATTTCACTTAGCATAATTTTTTCCATCTCAATCAAAATAAAATATAAATATATTAGAAAATGCTCTACATCACTAGCAATAAGAGAAATACAAACCAAACTTCACTGAGATTCCACCTCACTCCTGTCAGAATAGCAAAAATGAAGAATACGAACAATGACAGATGCTGGAGGGACTTTGGGAAAAGAGAAACACTGTCACATTGCTGGTGGGACTGCAAACTGGTTCAGCCACTCTGGAAAGCAGTATGGAGACTCCTCAAAAAATTAGGCCTGGAACAGCCTTATGACCCAGCTATCCTATTCCTGTGTTTTTTCCGAAAATAACTAGAATCAGCATATTATAGAGATACAGCTTCATCAATGTTTATAGTAGCTCAATTTACTATAGCTAGACTACAGAACCAACCCAGATGCCCCTCACTTAACGAGTGGATTAAAAAACTTTGGTACATATGTACAATGGAATTCTATTTGGCCGTTGGAGAAGACGATATTATGGGGCCTTGTTTTGATGCACCTTTTGGATCTAGGCTCCAGGGCATCAATTTGGAATCTGTTGGGGGTGCAGGGAAGTGCTGGATTGTAAAAGTGCAGCAGCAAGAGTGCACTGCTGGGTCATGGGGTCTTGGGGGCATGGGGAAGGCTGGAGCAGGCTTCCTGAGAACTGTAACAGGACGAGGGATCTTTGGCAGTATGAATAGTCCCAAGGTGTCTGGACTTGGCTGGTATGTGCTGGGCTGGATGGCTCCAGGCAGAGGGTCTTTGGGGGTGGGTGTCCTGGGCATATATGTGAACCCCACCCAAATGCCTGAAGGCCTGAACATGATGGCTGGGCTTCTGGAAATTACTTTGAGGTGGTATTTTTAAACTCTTTCATTTTTTTTTATTTTTATTTTGAGTACCAAGGACTAAACTCAGGAAGATATCAGTCACTGAGCCACATCCTCAACTCTTTTTTATTTTTTACTTTGAGAAAGGGTCTTGCTTAATTGCTTAGGACCTCACTAAATTGCTCAGACTGGCTTTGAACTTCCAATCCTCTTGCCTTAGTCTCCCAAGTTCCTGGGATTACAGGTGTGCACCACCATGCCTGGTTATTTTTTTATTCTTTAATCTTAAAGCTTTCTACTTTAGAGTTTACTCTAATAGATAACAAAAAAAAATTTTTTTTTAAAGTTGAGGTGGGAGAATTTGATAGACCACTCAAATTTCTTGCACACATTTAAATTAGCATTCATTTACTTTTATTAGAATATTCTAGACAGATTTTGCAAAATCACTTTGAAATTGAAAAGCATAACCATTATCATCTATGCAAGACTAGCTCAAAGCAAACTTTCTTTAAAAAAGATTTTCACATTGGGAACAACAATGAAAAACAAAGATGTAAAAATTGGAGATAAGCCAGGATTATATTATGTTATAAAGTGCAAGGCAAGCAAATTTGTGATCACTTGAACACTAGCAGTTTACAAGATACAGACCCAGAAGGTGGATTACACAGAACAATGCACAACTAGTCTCAGCCCTCATGTCAAATATATTCTGTTGAATGCAGCAGGGTACAGTGGATCTTATGATCTGAGTAGTATGGAGAGTATAAATGTTGGAAAATATGAGATCTTGTCAAATAGGAAGAGATTTCATGTATGAAAGCAGTGAAATCAGATGAAGACTGAGCACAGGGCAGAATAAAAGGAATAACTATTTTAGGAAATTCTGATGTACACATACCCAAGGAAAGAACTGGCTGACAGCTTTGGTTATGACAGAGAAGGCAAAGGGAAAACAGAAGGACATTCTTCAAATGGAAGGAAGAAACATTCCGTTCACCAGGGACTGCAGCACAATTTGGTTATGTGTCTGTAGATCTCAGCAAGGCCCTTTCTGAGGTCACAAAATACTATTTTCCACAGTTCTAAGAATACTGAAAGATAAAGGAATATCCAACTGAGTGTGAACTCCAGTAACAAGAGGAAATCATGTGTCAAGCAAGAAAGTGCTTATTATCACTCTTAATGGTTTGAAACTGAAGAGTTTATCAAGGTTCAATAAACCTTGCAAACCTAGTCAGAAATGTTGAAATATAAACTGGGCTCCTAGCCTAATAATCTCCAAGATCATCTGCAACTTTGTTTCACCCTTCAATGTTTCATGGCAAACAGAGTAATGTTCCCTCTTGCTACCCTTCAGAATTTCCTGAGGATACATGTGACTACATGGTCCTCACCTTTGCTTTTATCCTCCATTAGTTAATGAAATTTAAAAACAAACAATAAAAAAGACTTACTGTAATGAATTGAGCCAATAAGAGAGTTTGAGCATTCTGCCAAACAAACTGGAAAGACCTGGAGTTATACTTTATATGGCAAAACTGTTTGATGTTTCTTGTACTTTCCTACATTCCTATAAAGTTCATGGGGCTTCTGAAAATAATCTATTGACTCCCCCAAAATTTGCTCCTCAATGGATGTAGCATTCCCAGGACCAACTTGGAGCTGACCACACACAGTACAACAAAGTAAATATTTGAAAGTAGTCTCATGTTTTGTGAGCATAGTTGGAAAGGCTTTTATGGATAAGCTAGGACTTGGATTTTAGAATTAAAAAAAGCTAAAAATTAAAAGAGAAAGCAAAAAAAGATTTTCAGTGTAGACCCAATCAAGTTGTCAGAGTATTGAAGGGTAAGTGGTAGCTATGATTTTCCAGCAATTGTTTACCTAATGAAGTTTATCATATGATCTTTTTTCTTATAAAGCCTATTTCATCATTTTAAAAGTAAACTATGATACAATTTTCTTTGTATTCCTTAAACACACACCACTAAGCAGTTATCAGTGTACTAGAAAATATTCTAGGTGACAAGATAATATCATTTTGGGAATACAGACAAGTGTGAATGTATTGACAAGGATAATCAAGAAATGACAACATTAAACCTGTCTCAGTACCAAGGCTACTCAATTTCCTTTCAAGTCTAGTCTCATTGCCCAGAAAATGATGTTAACATATTATAAAATCTATTCTTCTTTACATGAGAAGAGTAGTGATAACTCCCAAATGCCAAGGACACTTATATTGATTTTAGAATGTAATTTTGAACTTTCTTTGGAACATGACTGTGCCTGATGCTCTGAGAATTCATATTACTGCATTGTAATAATAAAGCCAGAGCCTAGAGTATGTCTCAGAAATAATGTATATACATACCCATTCATTTCAATTCAGTTTACCTTGGCACTTGATGATGGACGGCTACATGGCAGGATAGTACCCAGTATGGGATTAGAGATATAGGGGATTAGATGACGGCCCTCCAAGAGCTGTGGCTGAGAAAATCAGAGAAGCCCTGGAGGCCGAGGGGTAGGATCAGTTATTGGCTAAAGAGTAGAGATGACATGGGAAAAGGGTATGAGGAAGTCCCATTGAGAAGGTGACACAAATTCTGATGGAAGAGTAGATTCTGAGGCAGACTACAGAGGAAAGATCTCTAGAGTGGAGAGAGGGCATATGCTAGAGTCCACAGGGCCATTTTAGCTGTTAACGCAGGCTTGAAGCTCCTCCAGTGAATTTTCATTATGCCTGGAAATGCAGAACCTGGGATTAACTCACAGGGGTTTTTAAGTTACGCTGAGATCTTTGGTTTTGGGGGAACCAGCAATGATTCCACCATTGTACAAACACTATCTTAACAAAGTAGAGCATATCATGCCTACATTAGGAAGATAAGGAAACAGACTCAAGGAGTGCTGTGGCTTGATTGTGTCCCTCCCAAAATTGGGTGTTAAAAGTTAATGGGAAGGGCCTGGAGTGTGGCTCAGCAGTTGCAGCACTTGCCTGTCATGCACAAGGACCCAGGTTCAAACTCCAGCAACACATACACAACTAAGCACCAGAGGAACAAGGCCAGATGGAAAAATAAATACAATTGATTCTCTCTCTCTCTCCCTTTAAAAAACAATAAAAGAAAAAAAAAAGCAAGTTAAAGGTCAATTAGATAGTATTAAGAGGCCAGACCTTTAAGAGGTGATTAGGTGATAAGGGCTCCCACATGAGTGGGATTAGGTGTCCTTTGAAAAGGAGTTAGTAAAGGAAGCTCATCCCCATTTGTTTTTCTATTCTTTACCATGCCAGGACACAGCAAGACCCTCACTTAACAGCTAATGCCAGTGTCTTATCCTTAGGTTGCCCAGTCTCCAGAACTGTGAGGAATACATTTTTCTTCTTAATAACTTACCCATTCTCCAATATTTTATAATAGCAGCACAAATAGACTTAGAGAGAATAGAACATTTGTCCTAATACCCTTTAGTTTTTTGGTGAAATTGAATTTTTCCTTTAACCTGTAAATCCCTGGTTATGTCCACAATAGCACTATGATACCACTCAAATTCTTCCCCATTAGTATTCCTAAAGGTAAATGCAAAGCCTCAGACTAACAGATGCCTCCTGGATTTCTGTGCTTTTCAAACTTCCCTGGGAAGAACACCAAGAAGTTGGGCACAAAATTATTTGAGACACTTCCCATCAAGATGGTGAATTGTGTATACATTTGACTTCTATCCCTCTATAGAACCCACTGACAAACTCACAAATGAAAGCAGTATGTAAATGAGGAATCAGAAGTTCAAGAGTCATTCTAACACTCCCGGAAGATGGGAAAAAAAGAGAAGAAATTAAGAAAAAGATGAAGGAGGAGGAGGAGAAGAAGAAGAATGACGAGGAGGAGGAGTGAAGGAGGAGGTGGAGGAAGAGG
>PVKS010039305.1:0-17364 GCA_004027875.1 Aplodontia rufa | reverse complement strand
GATGGAGATGGAAAGAATTATGCTTAGTGAAGTATCCCAATCTCAGAGACTCAAGGGCCAAATGGTTTCTCTCATCTGTGGAAGCTAGAATACATCGAGAAGCAGTATGTTAGATGGCTAAGCTAATAATAACCTCAAGTTGTATGATTCTTAACGCAACAGGGGGATGATTGCTTAGGATAACTGGTGGTGTAGGGGACAGGGTGGGGGGAGGGCTTAGGAAGAATATCTAGGAGACTGGAGGGTGGGAATATGGGGGAATCATCTCAGAAGGAGATCTCTGAACTCCACAAGATATCCATTTAACTAAGGGAGTCTTCTGGGGGAAACAGCAACATGGGGAACCTTAGCTGGGCATCCATGACATGGCATTAGCCTTGGATAACTAAGTATATATATACATTTGTTCTTGATTGTTTGACAATGTTTCCCCCTCAATTGTAACTCCATATTCATATATATATATATGTTACAGCTAATAACTAAAAACGAAAGCTGGTTGTGGAGGCATACACCTTAATCCCAGGTACCCAGGAGGCTGAGGCTAAGGCACAAGTATGGGGAGTTGAGGTCAGCTTTGGGCAACAGTGGGATCCCATTCCAAAGAGAAAGAGAGAGAGAGAGAGAGAGAGAGAGAGAGATGGTATTATAAAACCACGTGCAAGAGGGCAGAAAAGGGAAGACAGAACAATAAGGACAAATGGAAAACAACAAGATAGGTTCAAACCCAACGATGTCAATAAACTCATGAAATATAAACACACAAATTAAAAAGCAGAAACCACTGGATGAAAGAACATGTTTTAACTAAGTTCTGCATTCAAGAAACTCACTTTAAATACAGAAAAGTAAAAGTAGGGAAGAATAAATACTATAATAATTTTAACCAAAATGAAACCTGGAGTGAACATATCAGATGGAGTAGATATTAGAAAAAAAGATGTAAAGAATACTGCCAGGGATAAAAAAGGTCAGGTAATAATGTTAAAGGGATTACATCATCAAGATAATATAATGATCATAAAGGTTAATATGTCTAATAGCACAGCTTTAAAATATTTCAAAGAAAAACTGATAGAACTTTGCAAGTAGAAATAGCATACTTCACAAATTCACAATTTAAATAAAAGATTTTAATACCTTTCTCTAAGCAACTGACAGAACAAGCAGATGAAAATAATAACAGATGTAGAAGACTTTAACAACACTACCAACGGTTATATATTCTTTGTAAGTTAATGTGAAACATTTACCCAAATAGATCATACACTGGGTCATAAAACAAATCTCAATCAATTTTAAATAACTCAAACCATACAAAGTATGTTCTCTAACCACAATGACCTAATAAATCAGCAACAGAAAGAGATTTGGGAAATAGCCCAAATACCTGAAAACAAAGTAACAAACTTCTAAAGCATGAGTCAAAGAAAAAACAATCAAAAGGGAAATTGGTAAGTAGTCTCAACTGAATGACAATGAAAAGGCCACGTAATGACCAACGTAATGAAAACTGGGGGGATGCCACAAACCTAGCATTTAGAGGGAGTCACTGAACTAAAACACAACGTCAGAAAAGTCTCAAATTAATGATCTCTGCTTGAAAAACTAGGAAAAATTTAACCTTCCAACTTAAGAATCGAGTAAAAAGAACCGGAAATAAAACCAAAGTAATCAGAGGAAAATGTTAAGACTTAGTGAAAAAGCAATAAAGAGAAAAAATGGTAAAAATCGGTGGAAACAAAAGGTGGTCCTTTGAGATCAACAATGCTGTTAAACCCCAAGGAAAAAAGAAAGAACACTCAAATTACCTACATCAGGAATAAGAGGCAACATCATTACAAATTCTAAAAAATTAAAATGACAACAAAGGAATATTATGAAGAACTTGCTGCCAATAAATTTAACAACTTAAGTGAAATAAATATGTTCCTTGCAGGACATAAACTGCCAAAGCTCATTTAAGAGAAACACATAAATAGTTTTATGACTATTAAAGCAATTGAGCTTACAGCTTCATAAAACTTTCCTACAGAGAAAAGTACAGAAGACTTCACTGTGAGTCTAACAAACACTTAAGGAGGAGATAATACTAATTCCATACAAAGTCTTCCAGAAAACAGAAAAGGAGGAAATAGTTCCCCATTCAATAATTCTGGGTCAGCACTGCCTTGATATAGATACCAGACAAAGACATTACAATGAAGCCAAAATAATAGACCCATATTCCTCACTCTATCAAAATTCCAAGTCTTTGTAGAAATTGTCAAGCTGATTCTAAGGTCCATTTGAAAACAAAAAAGATCTAAAATAGTTAACACAACTTTGCAAATGAAGAACAAAGTTGCAAGATTTATACTATTTGAATTTGAGATTGAGCATAAAACTACAAAAATCAGGACAGTTTAGTATTGACATAAAGATGATCAATAAAACAAAACAGAGAATCCAGAAACAGAGGCACACACGTATCCAACTGAATTTTAACTAAGACACAAAGGTACAAATCACTGGAGATTATTTTTTTTGACAGAGTATTGAAACAACTGGATATTCGATATGTTAAAAAAAACTAACTTAAATCCATATTTCCTACTATATGTAGAAGACAACTCAAAATGGGTAAAAGATATAAATGTAAATGAAAAATCTGAAACATTTAAAAAATGTGGGGAAAAATAGTTGTAATCTTGGATTAGGCAACCATTTCCTAGGTGTGGCACCAAAAACATAATAAACAGAAGAACAAAAAATAAAATAAAATATGGACAATGAGGTGTCAAAGTGGAAGAATTCCTGTAATCTCCTATAAATCATCCTAAAGACCACTCCTGAATCAACTGTCCCAAAGATTACTCTGATCACGTAATTCCTTTGTTTAAATACCTTTGATCCCTCTCTGCTTCCAATTCCTAAATATGTTATTTACTTTACATTCTGGTCTTACAGATCTTCCACTCTGTGTCATAAACCTACCTTTTGCATTGTTAATTTTCACTGTTTTTTTTATTCTTACATAAAAGAAGCCCTGATCTCAAATGTGTTTCCTTTCCTTTCATCATGCTGTTTCCTTTGCTTGGAATTTCAACCTTCTCCATCTATAGATATCCTTCCATCCTTTAATATCTGTCTCAAATATCAGATCCTTCTTGATGCCTTTCTGATTTCCCCAACTAGATGTGACTTCTTGCTTAGATTTTCCTCCAGTCATTTTTCTCAAAGGGCAAAAACCCATGCTCATCTTTTTATTGTATTTTAGATGAAATAGGCTCTACAGGTAGGAGATAAGTCATAACTTCCTTGTGAACTGAATTATCTTATTTTTGTACTTAACTTAAAAACTGTCTGAGACCTTTCAGGTTTGAGGATGCAGGCCTGCACCATTAAGAAGCCAGGGGTGGATAGGGTGGGGAGAACACTTACCTACAAGGGGACTAATGAGTCAGGGGAATCCCTTATTTCTGTTTTCCATATGAGGACTCCCCAGCCCATTCAGATTCTCTAATGAAAATCATGGAAAGAGACTTGTGGAGACTCTTCTTAAGTGTTAAAAGGGATTTTTTTTTTCTAGCTTATTTGGTTGCAGTTTCCAGTTTTTAAAAATGTTACGGTAATTTTTTCCATCATCCCCAAATCCTAAATCTTGTAGATTCAGTATCAAATCAATGCTTTCTCATGTGTCAATTCTTTGTATATCCATTCTTTTCAGATGTATTAAACAAACAAAAATCCTTCAAAAAACAAAACAAAACAGAACTGTCTGAAAGTCAAAGGAAAATAAGACAATCTCGGCCCACAATTTCACTGATTTTTAAAACCAATTCTTTCTCTAGTGAATTGGATTCTCTTTAAAATCCTATTATTTTCTTGGGTCTGGGCCACGTCTTTGAGGTGGAACTTCTGAAGAGCACTAAGAGGTGTATAGTTCCCCTTAACACCAACTTGACTCAGAGACACTATCTTTGCAAAGGACTTTGGTTAGATTTCTTAGGAGGAAACAGGAATGGGTGGGAAATAAACAAAAAAATATCAGAAATAGGTATATGGGGGGACCCCAAGACTACCCCCAGGTTTTATAATTTGAAAGGATGATTCGTGGTACCTAGCATATAGTCAAAATTACAAGTTATGATTTCATTCATTCATTTTATTTTTATTATTTATTTATGTATTTTTAAAGAGAGGACAGTGAGAGAGAGAGAGAGAGAGAGAGAGAGAATCAATTTTTATTGAGTTTTTCACATGGCTTTTGTTGCTCTGATACTTAGCTGTGTATGTGGGTGCTGGGGTTCAAACCCGTGTACTTCCACATGCCAGGCAAGCGCCATAACCGCCGAGCCACCGCTCCAGCCCCCTCATTCATTTATTTTAAAAAAGAGAACCAATTTTATTTATTTTCTCATCTGACCTTCATTTTTCCTACACTCAGTTGTGTATGTGGTGCTAGGGTTTGAACCTGGATCCTTGTACATGCCAGGCAAGTGCTCCAACTGCTACACTACTGCTCCAGACCTACAAGTAATGATTTTAAACAAAAATTATGGAGAAAGAATGCAAAGGAAAACCAGCAAGGGAAAGTCCCATCAAGTGAAATTTGGAGAAAGGTGCAAGTTTCCAAAGCCCACCACCAGTGGAGTCACACAGGACATGTCTAACTCCTCTACCAAGGAGTTTTGAGAACACACAGGACATTCTGTCTACCAGTGGAATTTGTTAGAGACTCAGTGCTCAGGGTTTTTATTGTTGCTGGTCACATAGGCAGCCTTTGCCTAGCATGTACCAAAATTACAGAACCCTAGAAAGAAAACAGGTGTTTGGCATAAACCACATGGTCTGCAGAAACAGTATAGGCACCCTGGGCCATTCTTATCAATTAGAGAACGGGGAACACTCCTAAAATCCAAGTTGTCAGATGCCAGCAGGAGGCCAACTATATCTCAGGCTTTTCTAAGGGTAGTAATCCTCTTCTATATAAAAATATTTTGAAGGGACTAGAGTGGTGGCTCAGAGGTTATGGTGCTTGGCTGGCATGCGCAAGGTACATGGGTTCAAATCCCAGTACCATGTACACAACGAAGTGTCAGAGCAACCAAAGCCACATGAAAAACTAAATAAAATTGATTCTCTTTCTCTCTCACTGTCCCTCTTTCTTTAAAAAAAAAAAAATTGAAAATACTTGTATTTTTAGCAAGGTACAGTGGCTCATGCCTGTAATCGCAGCAGCTTGGGAGGCTGAGGTAGGAGATAGGAGGATCACAAGTTCAAAGCCAGCTTCAGAAATTAAGCAAGGCCCTAAGCAACATGGTAAGACCCTATCTCAAAATGCAAAATAAAAAGGGCTGGGGATGTGGTTCTGTGATTAAGTGCCTCTGGGTTTAATCCCTGATACCAAATCAAACGAAACCAAACAATAACGACAATAGAAAAACCATATTTTTAAATTCAAGAATTTCACTTTCAGAATTTTAGAAGTCAAATAGTATGAAATAAAGCAAAGCTATATATACTAAGATGTTTTCACAATATTATTTAAGTTAGTAGTTAAAAATATAAACAAAACATATCATATGTATATGAGAAAGAGAGAGAGAGAATCAATTTTATTTATTTTTCACATGACTTCTGTTGTTCTGACACTTTGTTGTTTACGTGGTGCGGGAGTTTGAATCCATGTTCTTGTGCATGCCAGGCAAGCGCCGTAACTGCTGCAGCCCTAAAATTATACTCTTGAAAAATTCTAATGACAAAAAGTTAATCAAGTTAGTAAATTTAACATATACACAGCAATAACTCAAAAATGGAAGAAATACAGAATGAAATCTAGAAAGAAGAATATCATTTTATAATCACTGCTCATTACTGAAAGCTGGTTATATAAAATGATTTTTATTTTCCTCTCATCCTTTTTCTGTTTTTAACTTATTTAATGAACATGTGTTTGCTTTTCTAACAAGCAAATAAGTTATAACAAAAAGGTAATTTTGAAAACAGATACTAAGAAATGGACCCAAAGTCAATTTTGTTAAAATGTAAAATATTTAGCAGGTATAGTAACATAAGTACTATGTATAAGGCAGAGCTTATCTGGGGAACTCTCAGAATGGTAAATAACCATTTAAAATGCAATTTTTCTGTTTAACATGCTTCTTTCTTCAAGTAGCTACCTTATAAAAAACAGATGAGGTGGGGCTGGAGCAGTGGCTCAGTGGTTACTGCACTTGCCTGTCATGCGTAAGGAAGCAGGTTCGAATCCCAGCATTACATTACATACACAACGAAGTGTCAGAGCAATGGAAGCCATATAAAAACTAAATAAAATTGATTGTCTCTTTTTCTCTCACTGTCTGTCTCTCTAAAAAAACAGAGGGAGGGAAATATTTTTTATAAACACCGAAGAAACACGATAGCTAATTTTTATTTTAAGGAATAAACAGTTCTTACACTAGCAAATGCAAAAATAAAAACATTTTCAATGGGTAAAACAAAGTACAAATTCCAAAATTACTCTGCGTGTTTTCGTAAAACAATTTATTTACTTGTGTTAAGTATTGGTAACTTAATCACATACACTGTCATTGCTTTAAGGATAATTAAATAATTTTAACCTTGTTTTTGAGAAGGTGATTTCTAATGTACCCAGTTCCAATTCCCCTCAGTTTGCTTTAATGTATCTACCGTAGCCACACAGACACTTCTCCACAGAAACCTAGTTTCCTACTACCCAATTCTCCATCATCACGTTAAGTTTCCATATAGAAAACAGATGGCTATTGTATCCTCTTAGCCCTAGAGAGATAAAATGGTTTGCAGTGTATTTTAAATCACAAAGCAATTCTTTTGTGTACTGAATTGGCCCAAGGCTATGGAGGTTGTGCAATGGAGACCCACAGACATGGCTGGGCTTCCCACAAGACCTCTGCTTGTGGCTGCTACCCTTGAAGGCACTCCATGTGGGGGCAGTGCTCACTCACTCTGCTTCTGATGCAGTTCCTGGGACAAGTTAGAAAAACTAAATTCTGAAAAGCCATGGTAATGGCAAACACACTGAAGTGGGGTGGGGGTGAGGGGTGGGGTGGGTTGGGTTTGGGTGGGGAGGGTGTCAGAATTTTTCAGGTTAGGAAGGGAAATGTGGTTAACCTAAATTGAACCTGGTGTGTAAATGGAGGCAGCAAGAAGCACTTCCACTGCTGTGGTTTAACTATGCATTTCTGTTTCCATTATTAAGAAAGAATGATGCTTTAAGTGGCTTAATTATATTCTGAAATTTTACTGCTTAAATACTCAAGTGTTTTAAAGGATTCTATTCAGGGAGGTGGTAGGGAAAGAGGCCAGATGAACAAAGCATTGCTACAGATTCATTTGAGTAAAATTTATTAACTAATTAGAGTCAGCAAATGGTGCTCGCTCCGTGGCTGTTCCAATATGATCAACAGTCCTTCAAAGTCTTTGTTGCTTCCTCTTTTTTCTTTTCCAGAAAGAAGCAGATTATATTTGAGAAAGCATGGGACTTGGAATAAAAACACTTGGTTCAGATCTAACACTTAAACATGCCTTAACAAACAACTTTCAGCACTGCTCTCCTGCCATTTGTCGTCTCTGAATTTCAGGCTTTTCCTCTATAAAATGGGATTATCAACAAATATTGCCCTTTTCAGTCTAGGTGACTGTAGACAAATAAGGTATAAGTAAACTATAAATTGCTATTTAATCATTTATTATTGTTGTTTTATTAGGTCTGCCTGACATATATAAAGTACTTAACAAGTGTTCGAAAAGTTATTAATGAATTGGGCTAATTATAGCAGACAAATGGAAAGAATGGATAAATTAAGAGCCTAAACCAACCATAACACTTTCACTTAAAAATTAATATGCCTTTAGGTGTAAAATAGTAATATTTTTTATTGCACTAAGTTGAAACCTTGAAAATATCCCAGGGGAAAACAATGCCTTACCTGCACAAAAAAGGTCACTGTCATCAACATATAATATTGACCCTCAGTCATAGTAGAGAACCACGCTTGTCTTTGAAAAACCCCACAAAGGCAGTTCACTATGGTCATACATGTTGTGAGGTCCCCACGTATCAGTATGCTGCCTAGGTGAAGTTAGATGTGCCTACTGGGAACTGTGGATCCCTGAACTAAATGTTAGCAGATGTTCAAGGTGCAATTCTTCATATTTCACTAACCACTCTTTGAACCATGCAGAGTCCCTGGGTTATACTTTAAGATTTCTTATCCAACTTGTTCATGTTCTACGTTTCACTTCCAATAAATTTGTCTTTTTTTCAAATGGAAATGTTAATACTTCAGATATGCATACACGCATATTTTTTTCTAATTTTCAGTGAGTGAAATCTTACTAATGCAGAAGCTGAAGAAGTTAGAATAATGAAACATTGAAAGAGGAGTCCCTTATAAATAGTACATACCATGGTAAATGATGGTGGTGGTCAATGAAGCAATTATTTCATATCTAATCTCCTACTGAAATGAAATAACTGCATTTTAAGGAAATAAAATCTAACCTTTTTTTGAGAGGTCCTGTTAAATGAGTCGAAAAAACCCCTTAATTCCACACTCTACAACCATCATACTTCTTACCACAGAGAATCTAATAATGTAGCAAATTCCGGAGCTTAGATATAAAAGACATTTCTCCTCTTCTTCACAGTCAGCCATATTTTTGGGCTCATGATCCACTCTTCTGGGATATAGGAGCTCCTTCCTCTAGGGAAAGGCTGGGCCCATCCACCTAAGTACAAGTTGTTCCTCCAGTCTGCCTGCTAGAGACAGTGTATGCTACCTACTAGCCAGAATCTTCCCATGTCTACTGGACTGCTACAGACTGAACAGTCTGCAAATCCAGCCACAGAAGAAGAGGTTGTTTTAATTGGCTAAATCTGGCATGTAATAAGCGTATGGCTATGAAATTGTAGCCAAAAGCTAATCTTAAAAAAAAAGTTATCTACAGTTTAAACACAAAACAAGACTGACATTTTTGCTCATCAATTCTAGTTTTGCCATGAGCATTTCTAACTTAAGAATTAATACAACTTTGAAATCCTTACCTTGGCTGAAGTAGAATTTTCATGATATACTCCTTGTACCAAGTCCATAAGAGCACTTGCTAAAAGTTCCACAACCTAAAAAAAGAAAAGAAAAAAAAAAAGGAAAAAAAAGTAAGAGATATTTTTAAAAAATCACCATTTTTACTCAGAATTCTTCAGAAGGTTTTAAGTAAGCAAGGACGGATTTGTGCTTGATAGAAAAAAAAAAATAGAGTTATGTGCAAAGATCCTGGCAAATGGCACTGCCCACCTGGATATTAAAGCTGTGATCCAAATTTTTCAGTCACAATTAAAGCCAAAAAATCCTGTAAGTATAGCATTTAATTAATACACATTAAAGTCCATTAATAGCCATTTTGAACATAGCTTAAATTTCAGATAACGAATGAGATCTTAATTTATTTTCTGCATGTTTATTTCTGTCAGGTGGATACTTTTTCAGTATTTCCATCCTGGGAGCCATTACTATGCTAATTTTCAATCTTAGTATAGAAAAAAAAGCAACGGTAAGGGAATGGTTAATCTTTCAAGTTGTTCATTCTGTTATACTTAAAATGCACTACAGATATATTTGGTGTAGGGCCCCTGGGTCAAAGGTACTGCAAACACTGAAAATTTTTAGAGAACTACAATATTGTGATCATATTCATCAAACCTGTATTATGTTCAAGACTCAAGACTGTTTTTAAAAAATCAAGCAAAATGAAAAGCTTTGAACTTATTCCAGAATGTAAAACAAGCAGAAAACAGTAAATAGTGTCTTTGGAACTATGATACATTTTACAGTTGTTTGTATAAAACATCTTAACTCAAGAGAATAAAATAGTATAAATGATAATGTTCAAAGCAGCCATTTCAAGAATTCCTCAAGGCAATCCCATCCACTTCTTACGAAGTCTTAATACCTGTTATATTTAACTTCCTACATTATGCAGTCCTATATCTGATTTCCACTCTTTGCTTCCTAAAAATTTGGCTCAGTTCTGATTGAATTAAAGGATTTTGTTTCAGCTTTTATCATTCTTGTAATTGAAGACATTATTATGCCAAAGGATACAGACCCAAACAAGATACTTTAATCTCAGGTACTTGGTGCTTAATAAATATTTTCTTTAGAGTCAAATGATATTAATTTGTAGAAAGACTCACTTTAAAATTTTAACACATGAATCTGCAATTTTCTGTTTACATTCATACTAACACACACGGCTGTTGATATGGAAATTGTGCTGATTAAAGGCATATTTTTTCCTAGCTCTGCAGATGGGTTAATTTGTAAGACCTGTACAAAACCTTTTTTTTTTTTTTTTTTGTTTAATCACATTGTCCTTTAGGTAACTAAATACTTAAGAAATATTGTAGCAATATGAGCTGCAGAGGAACTGGAAGGACAATGATCCTACAGTGTTACCAGATGTGTTGAGTTATTTAAGTGGGGAAGAAAGAAAAATGAATCGATTTTTTTCCCCCTGAAGGTATCAGATAAGCCCTATTCCCAAATCCAGAAGGATTGAGTATCGCCAATAGGTCTATGAAAGACTGTAACTAAATGCACAGAATCAGATTGGATTACAGTTTATACAAGCAACATCCCAAGATTCCCCTGATGGCTGGACACATAATACAGATCAATCACTCACTAAGAAATGTTATGGTTTTGAAACAGTTTGAGCTCTGAGACCAGTCCTGGTAACGTGAAGAGGGATTTACAAAGAGAAAGAAACAACATGAAATGTCAAAATGATGGCATGAACTTTTAACAGCAGATCTGGCTCTGGATAACCACAGTGTTCCTTTACCTCCCTGAAATTCCAGACCAGGCAGAAGCAACAAAAACATTCTGTTCTCTGACTCTTTTTCTCTTAATGCAATTAGAAAATACAGGTAAGAGCTGACTCATAACTTCATAATTTATAAATGATCTGTACTTAAAAGTGGACTTATTTCTGAATATACCTTTTTGGCCAATGAAAACCATTAAGGAGAAAGTTTTGTACTTCTTTAAGTTAAACTGAGGAAGGGAAGAGATTATGAAAAACAGGAATAGCCTAAGCCAGAATGACCTGCCCAGTGCACATATAAATCCCTTCCCATTGCCTAAACATTTTTTTTTGTATGTGTGTGCGTGTAGTGCTAGGAATTTAACCCAGAATCTCACACATGCTAGGCCACTGTTTTGCCAATGAGCTACATGTATTCCCAGCCCCTGAAATGTTTATTTGTTTAAAAAATTATATCAAAGAAATAGCATTTAATTACTATCCTCCTTTAAAATTGTAAAATTTCTAGAAAGAACACAGGGCTACCATTCACTCATAATTTAGTAAGATCACTTAATGATTTGGTCCTTTTTTATTACTTGGTTTTTACCTCAGACACTCATCTGTTTAGATACCTGTTGTACTGAAACATAAAAAAACACTTGTTTAATAACATTTTCCCCCACCTCAGAATCTGGAGAAATGATTTGTTCAAGCTACAGAAAGTACTAGCAAGGATAATGGCAGCCAGAGGAGAATTCAGAGGACTAAAACCCAGATCTCCTGAGATTTCTTCACTAGACTTCTTAGTGTTCTAGAAAAAGCAACCATCCCTGGACTTTTGTCCTTCAAGTCCAGGGAGCAAGGGAATGATTTCCTAAAAAAGACTCCATGTTAGCCATTTTTTGTTGTGAGATTTGGGGCATATTGATTCTGAGCTCTGGTTTTCTTCAACTGTAAAATGAACAGAATTGGAAAACTGATTCCTTAAAGGTTCTTTCTAGCTCTAGAATTCTGAGATTTTAGAAATGCAGTTCTCAGTATTTATAATTAGGCATTTAGACTTGGAAATAGTTTTTTTCCCCATAAACTTTAATGGAAAATTTTTGATCATGCTGTTACTTTCTTTATTTACTTCTGTCGTGCTGGGGCTCGAGCCCAGGGTGTTGAATGTACCAACTAGGTAAATGTTCTACCACTGAGCTTCACTCCAGTCCCTCATGCCTATTTTTATCTGTCAGCTTCACATGGGTCTTTCTTTCTTTCTGAACTCAACTGATAACTTTCTTTGCCAAACTCTCTGTTCCCAAACTCTCCTAGTTCCAATACCTAGAAAGACTACATAAAATAGATTCTCTCTCTCACTGTCCTTCTCTTTTAAATAAATAAATAAATAAATAAATAAATGTGCCATTACTGAGTTTTGATCCATGAAGGACTCTAATGCTTGGGAATAAGTTATATATAATGGATTTGGAATGACATCTGGCTTAACTGCTAAGTAGCATCAAATAAATAATGGCACTAGTTGGTTTTATTGCTCCTATTTCTTTTTTTTTTTTTAAAGAGAGAGGGACAGTGAGAGATACAGAGAAAGAGAGAAACAACTTTATTTAGTTTTTCACATGGTCTTAGTTGCTCCAACACTCAGTTGTGTAAGTGGTGCTGGGGTTTGAACCCGGGTCCTCGTGCCTGCCAGGCAAGCACCAAAATCACTGAGCTACCGCTCCTGCCCCTATTGCTCCTATTTCTAATGAGTAAATATATAAAGCATTTAGATGAGAATCTGGAATGTAAGCCTTAACTGGAAAAGGTAAGCATTAACTTATTATTCTTCTGTACTTCTGTATTATTACTCTATATTCAGCACTTGGGAGGTGAAGAGTACAGCATGGAAACCAAGATTACAGTGTTTAAAAAACTGCATTCCCAAATATTTTGGAAGAAAGTGGGCTTTAGTTCAACAACAGAACACATGGAAGACCATTTTAACCAAAATTAGAGACTTCTGTGACATGGACTTATTGTATCCTGAAACATTTCAGATTATACAATTATCGCAATCAATGCCATAGAGATTACTCATCTGAGTGAGCAATGAAACAGGAACTGTTTCTTCATTTCTGGGTTTTTCTTTTTTTTTTGGTACTGGAGATTGAACCCAGTGGCACTTTACCACTGAGCCACATACCCAGCATTATTTTATATTTTGAAACAGGATCATGCTAAGTTGCTTAGGGCCTAAGTTGCTGAGGCTGGCTTTGAACTTGTGATCCTCCTGCCTCATCCTCTGTAGTTGCTGGGATTACAGGTGAATGCCACCATGTCTGGCTCATTTCTGTATTTCTGGCCATTGCAGCATTGCTTGCTTATATGTGCAGATGCAAAAATTTTCTTAATGTCATGTTTAATTTGGACTTTACAGCAGTGCCATGTACTATTTCTCAATCTCTTAAGTAGTATTTTAGAGTCCAGTGAACCAAAAGTGGCAATCTTTCATAATATCAGTATGCTGAGCTTCTGCCACCTTCCCCGCTCCTCCCACCCTTGGCTATAGGGAGAAGAAGGCAATATAGGGAAGGAAGTAAATGGACAGTGCATATGTAATTGCTATTCTCAAGCAAACTGTTGATCTCTCCCACTTTTTTCACCATCCTCTCAAAGATAAGGAGTAGATAGGACCCAGGTGCATGTGCACCTTAATACAATTACAGATCTAATTGACCTTTTCAATGAATTTCTTAAATGGCAATTTAAGGGACAAATTTTAGCAATCTCAAAGGAATATATAATTGTTTCATACTTTATCTTTTGGCAAGAGTAATCACAATTATTTTTTGACTGAAAAACCCTTATAAAAGGTATTGTGATGAGTAAGCCCTCAGTTATAATAAGTTGTCTTCACAAAATACAAAAAATTGAGAAAAGTGGGGGGTGGTAAAAGAAAAACAATGATAAAAACTATTTTCATATTGCTATATAAAGATACATGTAAAATTCTGATGGGAAAAAAAGCTGACTACAAAACAGAATAGTGTGACATGTTTTTTTTTTTTTTTTTTTAAAGAGAGAGGGACAGTGAGAGAGACAGAGAAAGAGAGAAACAACTTTATTTAGTTTTTCACATGGCCTTAGTTGCTCCAACACTCAGTTGTGTACGTGGTGCTGGGGTTTGAACCCGGGTCCTCGTGCCTGCCAGGCAAGCACCGAAACCGCTGAGCCACCGCTCCAGCCCTGTGACATGTATTTTTAAAACCAAAATGAGGTTAATCTATATATTAACATTCAGAGAAAAGTTGGAAACAATCAAATTATAATGACAATGTATAAGTGAGATTCTAGATGATTTTAATTAAAAATTTTCTTTGACCTTTCTGAATAAATTTGATTGCTCAAATTCACAATCACTTAAATATATCATATATTACATTTTCTCCCCATTTTTATTGTATTGCTTTTATAATCAGATAGAACAACCCTCTTTCCTTGGGATACAGGGAATACAGCACATCCTGCTTTTAGTCTCAGACAGTCTTCAAGTTAAGCTTTGTCCATAAATTGATTCATACACTATATCAGTCAATAGTCTCTAAACTAGCAAAAATAAGATCAGTAAGTGTTTATAATCATTCTGTGTAGACAAGTTGTGCCCTTCTCAATAAATGTGATTCAGGAGTACTGTCAGTTAGCATCTGACTGATGGACAAGATTCAACAGCACAGTACATGTTCAGCTAGTACGCCAGAGTACTTTGGTTTGAGCAAAAAAGTACTACCTTAAAAGTAAAATACAACTAAATCTATAGAAATTAATGATAACTATAAACTAATGTGGCTCAATTAAAGCTTAGTTCAGCATGAGTTGATGTAATAAGGTAGTGTAGCTGTATTTTAATTCACTTTAAAAAGGTTGCTGTGCAACTCAATTTGCTTAGTGCAGGAAAATTGTGGAGGTCGTTACACATTTACAATACCCTTTCAAAATTTGCCCTCAAAAGTTTATTTTAATGACAGTTTTTACTAAGTGTGGAGAAACAAAACAATGTGTGATCCAGCACTCTGTTTAGGAAGCAAATGAACATGGAGCCCCTCACCCTTTACAACTCTTAACAGCTGCTAGAAAAGTTAACAGTCGCGTGTGTGTGCACATCTGCAGTGCTGATGGCATTAATTACACACAAATTTATCACACTCCTTGCTCTACCCCCAGGAAAAGACCGCAACATATGAAGCAATACCAAAGTAAAACACTCTTGAGGAAGAATAAATTTTCATATACATCTTGGGAGGGATGAATTTAGTGTAAATATGTGCTTTTCAAAGGGCTTTGACATTTGAGGGAACACTGTCAACATTTCTTTTTAAGCTGCAAAACTGTATTACTGAGAAAATATAGAAAAATCCTTTTTAGATAGTGGCTGCTAAATAGGCCACTAAGGGTAATCAAAGCAATTAGTGCCACTCTTTAGTTCCTCCTTGCACAAATGGAGCACAGGGTTATCTGAGACATGCACATAATAAAGACGGACAGGTTGATAGCCAAGGTAAGGCAGAGAGGGACTGGGTAAGCTGTAGCACTCTCTCATAGAGATCAATAATAATATATGACATTTGTAAGGCACTTTATAATTTACAAACTGGGTTTAAGCAAACTATCCCATTCCAGGTGGATTGAGTCCCCAGTGCTCAGCCAGGGCTTCCAGGCTGGCAGCCTCAGTGGAGAAGCAACCTCTGAAGAACACGGGGAACAGCAGCAATGGCCAAATAAGGGGGAAATCTACTCAGTCACCACCTGGGCACACACAGCCCAGATGAGCCCTACTCTGCAGGCTGATTAATATAAATGAGTGGCTTTGATGAAGCCATAGCTGAAGTCTGTGAAAGAATGGCTTTTTGCTCCTTCCAATCAGAAAAAGACCAGTTTTAATGAAGGCAAGGATGAAAGCTCTGTTGCAATAAACATACCACTAACTCACAGGAGTTTTGGAGGAAGCTTTCTCACTCGGTTTTTTGAAGGGAGCCTTTTCAGTGCTGCCAAATGTGTAAGGCCTTACTTATTTGTGGGAGGGATGACAATCTGTTCTATTGAGCTGGAACTTCTTTCTGGCTAAGGGGGGACAGCAGAGATAGAAATGGCACTACCAATAGGACAGGTGCAGTAAAAACTAAGCAAATTGATAATCTTAATTTTTAATTTAGAACAGCTGATACATTGGTTTATAAACTACTGGTAACATTTGTCAAAAAGGTTTTGGGAAAATTCAGTGAACTGAATTTTAAACAAAAGTATAAAATTGTCTCTGACACAACTAGAAAGAAATAGGCCCACTAGTTCAGGAAAACGGTTTAATATAAAGTATTGAGTTTTAATTTTATATGAAGTATTGAATTTATTTTTATATAGGTTAGTACATATATTCCATAAACACTTGCTGACAGCCTACTATGTGCTTGGCAATATACTAATGAAACCAGTGTCATAAGGCCAGGGTTATACGTAACCCAAAAGACCTCTAAATCACAATTTCTTTAATGTGTGAAAAGATGTGTGTAGTTAAAATACCACTATAGGACCATGTCTAAACAAATTCTAATAAGCAAGTTTATTATAGTTTATGTCTTTTGCAATATATTTTCATTATATTAGTTGTTCTTTCTAAAAGGACACATTAATTGTCCAAATCAATGAACTTGTAAAGATAAAGGCTATTAATTTGTCTTTGAGCACTGGGAAGTTAATATATAGGTGAGCTACAGGCATTCCATGTCTCTTCTTTGGACCCGTTTGCTTAACTAGGTAAGCAGTATTTGGATTTTATCAACAATAAGCTCCATGATTAGAAATATCTAAATATGCAAGTATATATACTTTTTTTATTCATAACTGCTAACTAGATGCTGAGAATTGAATGCAGTAGTCATGAAACCAGGTAATTCTGATATTATCATATCAATAGTTGTTTTGTTTTCCAACTTTTAAGGGAATTCCTGAATACAAAAAAGTCTGTATGCAGAATGTCATACTTTCAGTACTTTGGTTACTTAGTAGCAATGTTACTGAGTTGAAAGTATTATTTAGGACATTTCAGTGATCTGTCCATATTTTTTTCTTATAGCAAAAAAATCTTCACTTTGCTTTTACAGCTTCTTCACTGGGGGGTCCTCTCAATGATGTCAACTGGACAGCTGCTGTTGGCTGCTTATAAGAGCCTTTCAAAATTTTAAAATTGCTACTCATAGTAAGAACTATATTTTCCATCATGATACGCTACATATATACATGTGCATACACATGCCTTTACTTTCTATTGTGTTCCATTTTCAAAAAGTGTTGTCTCATATCCAGAATCTATAAAATCCTCAAAAATGTCAGCTACAAAAACACCAACAGCCCAATTGATAAATGGGCCAAAGAGCTAAATAGAGACTTCTCACCAGAGGACATTGATCAAGCCAATGAATACATGAGAAAGTGCTCTAAATCATTAGTAATCAGAGAAATGCAAATGAAAACCACATTAAGATATCACCT
>PVKS010039304.1:0-17362 GCA_004027875.1 Aplodontia rufa | reverse complement strand
GCTTGGCTACCTGGATGTCAAAAGCCCTTAACCTGTTTAAAAATTGATCTGGCATTGCTGCCTGGATTGGAATTTTCCTCATTTATCACTCTTGCAGCTGATGGCAGCAGCAACAGACTCACAGCAGCAAAGGCAAGACCCCCCCCCCAAAGTATGATTTTATGTGTTGAAGGAGACATGAGTCCTTGAATCAATGACAGGTCAGATGGAATGGATGCCTTACTAACCTAAGCCAGGGAAGCAACCATGATGTTGCTCATCCCCATGACGGGTAAAGAGGGTTATCGCATTCCACAACCTAAGACAGATCCTGGAAGCCTTCAAAAAATTAAAAAGGGGGAATTGTTGGGGTCTGACCTTCACCTCCATTATATCAGCTGCCCTAGAGTGATCTTATGACTATTTGCATAAGCTCCTTCTGGAAGGGCTGCTAGGTCGTGCTTTGTGAAAGATTAGGGTAGGTTAAAATGTCTTAATGACAGGTTACTCCCTAGTTTTTGTCTGTACCCTAGTTTTTTTGTTTGTACTGAAATCTACATAACACCTGGCAACTCCCTTAGAAGGATTATTGATTCCTTGGCTGTCTCTGCTCCTCCTCTATAAAAACCCATGTGCCATAGTAATAAATGGATTCTGAGCTGCCATCAGCTGTGTGTGGTTGCCTCGTTTCCCTGGCTGGGAGGGAAGGGGTCCCTGGACGAGGGGGGACCCGGTTTCCAGCCGTCGGCACTCACTCTCCTCCTGATAGGCTCCCGGGGGGCAATCTAGCACCCCACAGACCACCTCCCAGCAATTGTGCTATGGGATAAGCACAGAGGCAGGGAACAGAGGAAGACAAATTGGCACAGAGATCACTGATATCAGAAGGGCTTTGACTGTGCTCCATTGCAAAACCCAGGGACTGCATTAGTGCATGTAACTTAGACTCCCCCAAATCTGGCCACAAAGATCAGGATAATCTCTAACTTGACTAGGAGGGTAGTACAAGTAGCTTCTCCACAATTCAGCTGTGAACTCAATCAGAGCAGTTGGAGCAATTGGAGGTTGCCCCAGCAGCTGCACCATCATGCAGCTGACCACTCCAAGACCCCAGTGTTCTGACTGACTGCCCCAGGGATTCTGTGTCCCTGGTGGAACTTCTCTGCTGGTTCTGCAACTGGAACAGAGGGTGTCCACTGGACCCCCACCTGTGTGCCCCAGGCTGAGTTTGCTTTCAGGACCAGTCTTTGAAACACAGATGGATCTGCGGGACCTACACAGGCTGGGCATGGTGGCTTTCACACCCTGTGACTCTGGAGCATAGATAACACCTGGTTCTCACAGGCTGTACAGAGATTACTTTCAGTCTTGGTGATCTAGGAACAGAAGTAGCACCCCAGGACCTGCACTCTCCTCTGCTTTCTGGCAACAAAACCCAGGAACAGAGGCAGTTCCACAGAGCCTGTGCATCTCAAGCGGAACTTGGCTTCAAGGCTTCTTGAGTTTGAAGCTGAGATTTCCCCAGGGGCAGATCTTTGTGGGCTGTTGTTGTCTTCTCAGCACCCCTCTGCTCCCATGCTGGGGCTTAGACTGCCTTAGGAGACATCCCTTTGGGGCAAGTGAGGGCTTCAGGACACTCAAGTTTGGGGCCACAACTGTCCCAGGAGAGCTCAGTTCAGGCGGTCCACTCCCCTAGGATCATCAAAATACCCTTGCACCTGATCTAGGATCCAAGAGATTGCCAGCAGCTACTGGGGCCCCAGCTGAAGCAGGGCAAGAGGCTAGGAAGGCAAACACAAAAGTGCCCAGGGTTTCAACCCAGAAAGGCCAAAAGCCTGTATTCACAGGAAGCAGGGCAGTGAAAAACTGCACCCAATCCTCAGAAGAATATTGGGAGGACTCCTGGGGAATCTGACTTCCAGCTGCAAATAACAAAACACAGTCCTTAAAACAACCTCACCTTGGAAGTGCCTCCCCTCAATATGTCAGACATGAACATATACCTCCACGGTATATTTTGACCTCAGCTGCAATAACTCATAACCCTCCCAACTCTCCTTTTTTTTTCTTGTTGGTGTTGCTGTTAGTTTGGTTTTTATTTATTTTTGTTTGTCTGTTTTGCATGGTTTTGTCTTTGTTTCTTGTGCAGTGTGTGTATTGCTGTGGTTTGATTTGTGGCTGTTTTTGATCTTGCAAACTAGTGCATTTTCTCTTTGTACTGAAGAGTCTCCTAGTAGTGAACCTCTCTGGTATCCCATTCTTCCCTTTCTGCTGGCAAAACTTAAAGTTTAATCTGCTGTTTCTCATCCTCCCTCAGTCATCACCCCAGTCTCTTCCTCTTTCTTTCTTTTCTTTATTCTAGCAGAATATCCTATATCATCTCTACTTTCTTGCTGATCTATCTCCAAATTCATAAGTTCCTCATTACCTTCCTGTCACATTTCCTTTGCTTTCTAGTTGTTTTCCCCTCACCTACAGAGGTACTTGAAAATTGAAGTGAATACCAGACTTGAAAACAGATGTTTGTTTTCAAACCAAGTATAGTCTAAATACTCTCATGAAAGACAGCTGCTAATCCGTTTCCTCTTCTTATAGGTGATAATTTTTTAATATTTTTTATTAGAAGTAATTAACACTGTACAGTTGTAGTAGGCACAAGTAACCAGATCAACCTTGTCTGTTATATGCATTGGCTGAACATATTGACTCTTATCCCTTATCTCCTGATGTATTGGAAATCATAAAGGTCAATAATAATTCACAGGTTTGGGAGCCAGTCATTGAACTGTACTTTTCAAATTGTACCCTAGCCCAAATAAGAAAAGAGAAAAAAAAAACACCACACCTATCAACAAAGTCACCAACTGAAGTATCAAGCGACAGATCTCTGGCCTCAATCCCTGAAAATGAAAATGAGGAAAAAGGCAAATAATTCTCCTCCTCAAACTCATAACTCTCCAGCCAAGGAGTCCATGACCAGGGTCATGGATGAAAATCTAGAAAAAAGAAGCAGCAATCTGATTATTAAATTAATCAAAGAATTAAAGGAAGACTTAAAGAAGGAAATAAGAGCAATTTCAGAAGCTGAGCACTTCTGCACAGAGAAAGAATTAGTCAAGAGTGTCAAGAAAGAACCTACAAAATGGGAGAAAAATCTTTGCCTGCTAAGCCTCCTTCAAGGGACTAATATCCAGAATAAGCAAGGAACTCAAATCACTGAAAACCAAACCCACAAATAATCCAATCAATAAATGGGCTAGGGAACTAAACAGAAACTTCTCAATAGAGGAAGTCTCAAAAAAGCCAATAAATACATGAAAAAGTGATCTAAATCACTAGCAATCAGAGAAATGCAAATTAAAACTTCCCTAAGATTCCACTGCACTCCAAGCAGAGTGGCAAAAATGAAGGATACACACAAAAACAGATGCTGGAGGGGTTGTGGAAAAAAGGAACACTAACATACTGTTGGTGGAACTGCAAACTTAACTTGTACAGCCACTCTGGAAAGCAGTGTGGAGGCTCCTCAAAAACTAGGGTTGAAACCACCTTACAACCCAGTTTTCCCACTCCTGGGTATTTTTCCAAAAAAGAGCTAGAATCGGCAACTACAGAGACACAGTTACATCAGCGTTTATAGCAGCTCAATTTACAATAGCTAAATAATGGAACCAACCCAAAGGTGCCTTGCAGGATGACTGGATTTAAAAACTGTAGTACATATGTACAATGGAGTTCTACTCTGCAATTAAAGAGAATGATATCATGGCATTTGCAGCCAAAGGATGAAAATGGAAAAAAAAATATGTTGAGTGAAATATTTCAAACTCAGAGACTTAAGGGCCAAATGTTTTCTTTAATTTGTGGAAGCTAGAGTAAAATCTAAGACAGGATGAAAGTTAGCTATGTTTAAATAATAAACTCACCAAAGTTGAAATTTCACATAGGCAGGGTGAACCATAACTGTGAAGGTAGGGGAGAAGTGATGGAGGCAGGTAAGAGAGGGAGGGATTAGGAGTGTTCTCAATGCAACAGGGAACTCTTGCTTCCATGAGAAGCCCAACTATACACAGGAAACCAGTGAAACTCAGAAATTTTAAAAATTAATGTACATGTACATGTTTATTTCTATCTATTACATGGGGATACTGCAGAGCAGACATGAGAGCATAGAGTGGACTAGGATGGGCCTTAACTTACTTTGTCAATATCCATGTATGCATAAATATGTAACAATGGTTCCCTCCAATATGTGAGGCTATGTTGAACAGCTAAAAAAAAGCTAATGTAGAATAGTAAATTGTAGTAATAAACATAATGCAGGGTAATTTTAAAAAAAGATTATATTTTTCCAAGATTTACAATTATTCCATTATAAAAAGATTCATTAGGAGAAAGAAATCAACAGTAACAATATTCTTTTCATATCTTCCTGAGCATAAGAATTACAAGAATACCAGTGTGTTAAAAGAGTATATCTTCTTTTTGTACCAATAGACAATCCAATTCAACAGGAGGAATTGGAGATCAGGAACACATATTTTAAGAGAAATGGAAGGATATTTTGTTGCAGAGAGCCTGAGACAATTTATCAATTGTTCAATGGCTATAGCTATTGAAAACAATCCATTATGTAATATTTCAATTTTTCTCCAGAATTTTTTACTCAATATTTTTACGAATGTTATTGCTATTTGGCCAGAAGGAGTTTTGCAAAGGCAGTTTTCTTTCAGAATACAGAGAAGAAAAAATGAATTTGTGTCAATGAATGAATGAATTTCTTTATTTTTTTCATAATCTAATTCCTCTAAAGATATTGTCAACATGTTAATTGTCACTAAATATAAATAATTGGATTACTGTTTGAAAACTACATCTTTGTTCTATTCCGTGACATCATCTTCTGTGACTGAGAAACAATGAGCTTCTTAACTACCCAGAATACTTTATTTTGCTCTGATGACCAAATTAAAAAAAAATGTTCTTTGGTGCCGAAGGAAAACCTATAGATAAAATAGCACTGAACTAGCTTCATAATGCTAATTTCTGAATATTATTTTGTAGGAACAACCCCGACTTCTTTTCTGAAATTGAGAAGTCATTAGATAATTGTAAAATGCAATATTATGTTATATTTCTAAACCAATCCTATAGAAATTTGGGTAAATCAGTTTAGTGTTTTTCTGAATAGTATGCATCTGAAATCTGCTTTAAAATACTGTGTTATATACAATACAAAATCATATACCAATTTCCTACCAATAACTGGGGAAAATAAATAGTATTTAGGAAATATGATATTATTATTTCCTGTTACCTTTTGCATTATAGCAATCTCGGGCTAATTGTAATATACTTTATCACCTTTATTTTGTGACTAATACTTTCAAAAATTAAAAATAGACTATGAACTTCACGATGAAAGAAAATTTCCTAACCTGGTAGCTAAAGGGGACATTATATAATATAATTCAACAATAAAATTAAGATAATAAAAATGTTTAAGGAAGAACACACTCTCTATATCAAAGAGTGATGGTGAAACTACAAACTTTCAGATTAGCAGGAAATTCAGTTTCTCTTTTCAGATCCCCCATCTTTTATATACCCAGGTAGTAGTGACTAGCATTCTATCCTATCACTCTCACAAATTCTCCCCTGAGGTTTAGTAATGCCATAGGCATGCATGGTTGTGGAAAATAAGCTGCCTTCCCAACACAGCTACAAAATGAGTTATAAAGAGGGGCAAGATTTCTTTATTTCTTACCCATTCACAGACACTACCACCAAAGGTAAGTTTGTACAGCAGCAAATGTTCCTAGTCTTACACTCATCCGATGATTCTTTATCCAAGGAAATCTGGACTCCCAGACAAAATTACACATCTTGAGATGTATTTAGATGGTAAGACATTTTCCTTCTGTTGAGATTCTTAGGTTTACCACCTTTTAGTATCAGAAATGTATGTTATCACCCTGTAGATCTGGCTGACTGACTTAAAAAAAATTTCCCCACCAGATAGTGATTTTCATTAAGGTTTTGGTTTCTTGTCCCTGACCTGCACCTGGCTTACTATATTCACTTGAGGTTTAAAAAGAAACATCCAGGGGCTATAGAGGTAGCTCAGTGGTTATGGCACTTGCCTGGCTTGTGTGATTTTGCAGGTTCAAACTAGCACCATGTACACAATGAAGTGTCTAAGCAATGAAAAACACATGAAAAACTAAATAAAATTGATTCTCTCTTTCTGTCTCACCATCCCTCGCACTCTTAAAAAAGGGGGGGCATTCAGTAAGTGAGGGCAGCCTTTACAATCCTCTGATTCACCTCCAAATCAATAATCCATACCATCTTTTACAGAACTGAATGAAATATTTAAAGTTATAATTCACCGGATACCTTATTGAAGTTGTATTTTCAGTATATTTTTCTAGCTTACTATAATCTTATACATCAGGAAGACTGTCAAATTCTTAAGACCTACTTTTTATTCTTTGCAACATTTGTTTACTTTTTATTGTCATATGTAGTTTTTCACTTAGCTGAGCATTGATTCCTGAAACTAAAAGTTTCCATAAATCACCTTCCAAACATGCTTTTCTTATTTTGATTCCCATTTAGGTCTTTATCCACCAAGAAAGACTTGAGTTTTCTTTACCTCACTCTCTCCTATCAATTCCAAGGCATTCACGCTATCCTCATCTTGTTTCTCACCAAAGTCATACCTTGATTCTGACTTCACTTTTGTCTCTAACCATGCCATTCTGTTTTCTGATCATTTACATAGAAGTGCACATTCAAACATTTACTCAAGATTCCTCCTTTTATCCTATTATTGCTCTTTCTTTTTCTACATTATTAGTTCTTCACCCTCTGGGTCTAATCAAATATCACATCCCATTTAAAACTTTACCTTTTTGCACACCAAAGCAGAGTAATAAATATATTCCCCAAAGTATTGGTGCATATTGAGTAGAATGTCATTATTTATTTATATGAGTGTCTTGTCTTCCACATTAAATTTTGAACTTCTTTACAGGAAGCAAACCCTCTTCCATTTTCGTAACTTTTCCTTTGTGCAACTTAATAACCAGATGCCACAAATCTAAATTGAATACTATGTTACTTTTTGTTCTATTATAATAGCATTGGGGAAAGGGTTTTAAAAATAACTAAAACTAATCCCACCAGTTAAGTTGATTTCCTAAAGTGCTCCTAAGGAAAATGTACATAAAAAAGATGTCTCTGACAATCAAATTACCAGTTAATGTGTAACTTTGAAAATTGACACTTAAACTTTACACGATTGAAATATGAATTATTAGATGATATAAACTCTGAACAATTAGATTACAAACTCTATTTTCCAAAAATAAGAGGAACTGAGAAGTGATAGGCATGGATGGGCCTAGCCAAAAGTGAGAAGCTAAAATGTCCTCTTTTAGCTTTAACAAAGTTTGTGTGGTACCAAATCATACATTGAATATACATTTACTGCAGACTATATAAATGATAATTTAAATGATTCAAATAAATTTACATATTTAATTTTCTTCATTGTTTTAAAATAATTCCATTAATGATTAAAATTTTTAAACTCACCATGTCCTTGAAGAATAATTAACACAAGTTAATTCTTTGTGTTCCCATTTAAATACAGCAACACAAATTGCAGAGGAGAAAATAATATGTCTAAGTTCCTAAGGGAAGGCTACTTCTGTGCTGAAATGAGGCTTTTAAGGAATATCCTATATAAAACTGAGAATGAGGTTAAAAACTATTGTTACTTCTATGGTATAACAATACTATCTGAGCTAATTTTAATATTTGAACATGTTATTGCCATTTAAGTGATATGTATGGATTTTTAAGAAAAACGAAGTTTCAAGAGATATCAGTATATAGAAGTATAGCACCGTGAGGAGAATCTTTTGTACTGTGACGTAAGTCTTCAAAATAAAAATCAAATAGATTTTTATCTGGCTTGTTAAAATTCATTACTTAATATCTAATGAGGTAAATATCAGTGAAAGAAATTATTAAATTATCTAAAATAAATATAAATCATGGAAGCAGTATGGTATGATTAATATAGAAGTGAATAGAAAAGATTAGAAATTCTATCACACGTGATTCAGGCACCACAATTCCTTGATCCTTATTTTCTTCATTTTAATTTTGAAAGATCAAACAAATCTCTCTCATAGAGCAACTTCTTAACAATAATAAAATTTACCCTTAGATGCTTGATAGAACAACTTGTTAATAAAAGAAAGTAAATTGTGAGAAAATTCACTGAAAATCTCCGCATGTGGACAAATGAAAGTTACTGATATTCATCATCACAATAAGAATTATGTTTTCACAAAAGAGTAAAGGACCATAATTTGTACTGAGCAATTGGAGGAGCTGTAACTTTTAATCTTATACACAAATTGTTTTTGCTTGTTTACCAAAATCTCAAAGACTTCCTAACAGTGTTTCAATTTCCTTCTCTTCTTATTCTAGAATGTGTTTGAGAACAAGTAATCCATGTTAACTTGCTGTTTCCTCAGTGCCAAGTACAGGTATCTTCATATATTTCTGAAGTCTCCCTTTAATGCTCCTCTAAAGGTAAAATCATGCTAACATATTATGGCCCTTTGGCACTAAATTCTACTTGACAATGATACTTTTCCGACCTATTTTTCCCACCTCATCTTTTAAGTCCCTCCTCACTGATTTCACAGCTGTCACAGTGTTCCTTAAACACTCTGAGCATGTTCTCACCTCAGGGCCATTTAGTACATACTTCTAATACTTGGCATGGTTTGTTCTTTCATATCTGATAAAATTGAAATAAAGTGTCACTTTTACAGAAAGGGCTTTGCTGACAAAATTATCTGAAGAATGCTTACCACCTTTTAAACCCACAAGCCATTCTCTTTCATCCTCGCTTTATTATTTTCTAGAGATAGCATTCTGTACTGTGGGAGATTTTGGAGTTATTACTCACTTATTAGCATAATGTTTTTATTTCCCTGTAGACTATACAAACCACAAAAGCAGATAGTTTGCATTGCTTTCTGTTATTTCTCTACTATTTGAAACAAATTCTAGCATATCAAAGCTTAATGCTCTGTTTTCCAATTCACAGTTCATTTTCTCTGTAAGAGTATATTAGGTTTTGTTCATGCCTTTTTAATAGCACAAGCCCCCTGAGCTGTTACCACTGACACTCCCTCTCTTTCTCTCTCTCTCTCTCTCTCTCTCTATATATATATATATATATACACACACACACATACATTATATATATGTGTGTGTATGTATATACATGTATATACATATGCATGCATTTTTTTAGAGAGAGAGGGACAGTGAAAGAGAGAGAATCAATTTTAGTTTTTCATGTAACTTGTTGCTCTGACACTTCGTTATGTATGTGGTGCTAGGGTTTGAACCTGCATCCTCATGCATGACAGGCAAGCACTGTGACCACTGAGTCACTGCTCCAGCCTCCATGTATATGCAATTTATATGTATTTGATATATACATTATATACATATATCTATGTGTGGGGCTCTGTGCAAAAGAAAAATTGCCATATTGGACACCATAATACTTCTCTCTCCTCCCCCTTCATATTTCGCATGCTTTGAGCAAGGCGAGCTACGTGCCTGCTCTGGAGTGCTGCTTTCTTTCTTCGCATCTTCCCGGTCGATGATAGATGACGCCACCAACATAGTAGTCCCTCATTGGCTGAAATAAGCTAGTTTGCCACTTCACTATTGGTCCCTTAGCAGCCTGCTCTCGCTATATCTACGGATGTGCGGGAAAAATAAAGGGAGAAATTTCAAGCCGCCATCCACATGTGAGTCTGAATTCTTTCCCCCAGCCCTGTTCGTCCTGTTTGGCTCCTTCTGAGCGGAGCAGCCCAGCTGACTCGGGTCGTCTCGCCTACTGTCTGCTCCGAACCGCTCCGGGTAGCATCAAATGGTGCCTCGAGTGAGGAGGAATCACTCACCCTTTTCGCCAACAGGACCCCGCCCAAAAAAAAGATAAGAGTAAGCCCCGCTTTTCCTTTTTTTTTTTTTTTAACCTCTTCCTGTTCAGATAAAGATACTCAGCGCCCGCACGTGTTAGGGCCCCGCCTTCCTTTTTTTAAATTTCCCCCTATTCGGCTGCAAAAAGCCCCACCCTAGCCTTAGGACTCAAGGCTCCCTCCGTTTTAATTCAAGTAATTAAATCCAACACCCTGGCCTTAGGGCCTTATTTCTACTTAACCCAATGTTTCAATATCTCTTTTCTCTCTTCCCCCTATTCTTGGTGCCAGTAAATGAGGAATCCTCTAGCTCATGGACTGCTTCTTTTCTATCCCCCTAC
Source organism: Aplodontia rufa (assembly GCA_004027875.1). NCBI lineage: Eukaryota > Metazoa > Chordata > Mammalia > Rodentia > Aplodontiidae > Aplodontia > Aplodontia rufa. The sequence continues at coordinate 7,017 of PVKS010039304.1, read as the reverse complement.
ACCCTGAGGATAGAGAAAGGTTTGCTTTCTCCCTTCCTTCACTTAACTTTAAGGGACCTGACCAAAGGTTTGAATGGACAGTCCTTCCTCAGGGAATGGCTAACAGTCCCTCTATCTGTCAACACTTTTTGTCTAATATACTTGCCACTTTAGACACTTGCCCCAACTTACTTGTATATACTTATATGGATGATATCATCCTGGGGTCCCCCTGCCCTGGGACCCTTCAACAAGTTTTTAATAACTCTCTACACCTCCTTGCCCAAAATAATTTCCAAGTGGCTCCCGAAAAAATCCAAAATATTCCCCCCTTTAAAATTCTTGGGTTAATTCTCACCATAGATTCTGTTTCTCCTCTAAAACCTCAATTACATATTAGGGACACTTACACCCTCACCCAACTCCAACAACTACTCGGGGAGATTAATTGGATGAGGCCCTGGCTCCCCGTCTCTACAGCTGAACTTACACCCCCATTTTGACCTTTTGAAAGACCTTAACCTACAATCCTCTGTCCAGCTATCCCCCACTCACCCGGAAGTGCTTTCCAAGGTCCAACAAGCCATTAATTCCACCTCCCTAAAGAGATTTGACCCTAACCTACCTCTATTTTTGTATATTTTCCCAAGTAAAACCCTCCTCACGGCTCTTCTAGCTCAGGAAGGAAAGCCTATTCCCTCTCAGTGCGGGGAACCCCCCGTGTTTACTCCTTAAATGACCAACTGGCTGATAATATCATTAAGGGCAGGGAGCTTTCAACTCGTCTTTTTGGGACTGACCCACATATGCTGGTCATCCCCTTCAGGCTTAATGATTTTTTATGGCTCCAAAGAAACCACACCAGGGTAGCATTGGCCATGGAAGGATTTATTGGAAAAGCTGATTGTCATTATGGGCCCTATAAGTGGATGAGTTCATTTGGGAGGTTAGATTGGCACCCCCCTCGTCTATTCCTGTCTCGTCCTGACCCTCAGGCCCCCACCGTCTTCACTGACTGAGGCCAACGAGGCGCATCAATGGTGCTTTTTTCTTCAAAACCTCGCCCAAATCGACCAGATCTATCTCTTACTCACGAGGTTCAAGGTTCAGCCCAATTCAAGGAGCTTTATGCAGTTGTCCTTGCTCTCAATAAGATTCACACAACCTTTAACTTGTTTTCTGATAGTCTGTATGTTGTCAACTTCCTTCCTAACCTTGTTCATGCCCACATTAAAATGATGACAACCCCATCACCCCTCTTATGATCCAAGCTCGATATCTTCTAAACAAAAGAATTAATCCCAAATATATTCAACACTTGCGGGGACATCAGAGCTTGCCCGGACTCCTGACCTATGGTAACGCTCTTGCTGATTCCTTTGTTTCCAATCCTTCTGAGTGTTACACACTCTCAAAAGCTGCCTCTTTCCATCACCTTACTCATACTAACTGGAGAGGCCTTCACCATCATTTCCCCCAGGTTCCAATAAAAGACTTAAAAAAGATTATCAAAACTTGCAAATCCTGCCTCCCTTTCCTACAAGTTCCCCCGCTTCAAGGGCCTGGAGTTAACCCTAGAGGCCTAAGACCCAATAATCTTTGGCAAACAGATGTCACCCATTATCCCACCTTTGGAAGATTTAAATTCATTTTCATGTCTGTGGATACCTTCTCCCTTGCTTGCTGGGCCTCTGCACATACCGGCGAAAAGGCCAAGCATGCCATCAACCACTTTCTTCAATGCTTCACTACCCTAGGTCTACCAGATCAAATAAAAACTGATAATGGGCCTTGCTTTATTAGTCAATCCCTAGCTAACTTCTTCCAAAAGTGGAACATTACCCACACCACAGGAATTCCACATAATCCTAAGGGTCAAGCCATAATCGAAAGGCATAATAACACCCTTAAGTCTCAATTAACAAAACAAAAAAGGGGGACACTCCCCCCTCATGATCAGTTAAAAATGGCCCTGTTTACGTTAAATATTTTAAATTTTTCCAAAGGAGACCATTTCTCTCCTTTTCAAAAACATTGGACCACCAGCACGCCATACCTGACTCTCAAGGTCAGATGGAGAGATCCCCTCATGGGGATATGGAGAGGTCCTGACCCACTGATCACTACAGGGCGAGGATTTGGCTGTGTATTTCCAACTGATGAGCCCAAGCCAATTTGGGTCCCGGCCAGGGATCTCAAGCATTGAACACCCAGGGGACTCAAACTCCCCTGAGTAGCCTTCCCCTTCTGATCTCTTCCAGGAACCATAATAATCCACCCAACTCTGGTGCTCCTGCTCGGGGAGACACACTTGACATAGACTGGCTTTGGGAACACGATGCCCACCAGCACTCTGGAATCTGATCGACTCCCTTGCTGCAGCGGCTCTCCAAAAACACTGGTCTTATATCAGCCAATCGGGGACTCCCTTGCTGCAGTGGCTCTCCAAAGACACTGGTCTTGTGCCAGCCAGTCAGGGACTGTCCAGGACAAAACAAACTTTTCTCTCTAACTTTCCTGCTCCTGACAGCTTGTAAATGTCCAAGTACAATACTTGCCAGTGCTAACTCTATTGCCCTTTTGGCTGATGATGGGTTTTTTTCCCATGGAGACCGTTGGCTGTGCGGGTATCCAGAGACGGGTAAAATTCTCTATAAGGCAGGGGAATAACCTAAGACAGGAGCCCCCACCCTGGTCTCCGGCCGATTTATTGGCCTTCAAACAAAAAAAGATAGGGGAATTGTGGGGCTCTGTGCAAAAGAAAAATCGCCATATTGGACACCATAATACTTCTCTCTCCTCCACCTTCACATTTCGCGCACTCTGAACAAGGCGAGCTACACGCCTGCCCTGGAGTGCTGTTTTCTCTCTTCGCATCTTCCCGGTCGATGATAGATGACACCACCAACATGATCGTCCCTCATTGGCTGAAATAAGCTAGTTTACCACTTCACTATTGGTCCCTTAGCAGCCTGCTCTCGCTATATCTACAGATGTGCGGGAAAAATAAAGGCAGAAATTTCAAGCCGCCATCCACATGTGAGTCTGAATTCTTTCCCCCAGCCGCTGTTCATCCTGTTTGGCTCCTTCTGAGCAGAGCGGCCCAGCTGACTCGGGTCATCTTGCCATATGTCTGCTCCGAAGCACTCCAGGGAGCATCATCTATGTGTGTACATGTGTGTATGTGTGTTTTCTTCTTGCTTAATTTGACCTCTTTTGGGTATAAAGCTATATTCAGAACCATGTAAAACACACCTTACTTCTTTTTTCTCAGAAATGACAGCTCAGTTACACTAAATTTTCTTTTTTTTTTTAATAAAGAGCGAAGGACAGTGAGAGAGACAGAGAAAGAGAGAAACAAGTTTATTTAGTTTTCCACATGGCCTTCATTGTTCCAACACTTAGTTGTGTAAGTGGTGCTGGGGTTTGAACCCAGGTTCTCGTGCTTGCCAGGGAAGCTCCAAAACTACAGAGCCCATGCTCGAGCCCCTACACTGAGTTTTCTTAACTTGATGTTTTTTCCGCATTGGGATATGATGTGTCAATACAAACTATATATTTTTGTCATGCAGACTTGTACAAAAGTTTAGTACTATGACATACTTATTATCCTCTAAGGTTTGCTAGCATAAAGACTGCAAAGCAAATGGTCTCAAGCCTAGCCCTCAGTGTACTGCCAACTGCTATACATCATTTAAGGGATTTCTACTTTCTGAATTGGAGATGGGATCTGTTAGAATAGATAGAGCTAAGGTTACAAGCGAAGAGAAGAGCATGTTTGATGAATAATGAGCAAAGTCCTAATTGGGCATATACATATTACAAAACCACTACACACAATATAAAACAATTTGTCCTTATGTATTTACTATTTGTGCAAGGAGTATGGAAGGTCAGTTCTAAAATACAAAGTCAAAAAGATGTTTAAAGATTCTGTGTAGGTGTATGTGTGTGTGTGAGATTCAGGCACATGACTCCACTATTAGTCATTATGAAGAATAATTTACTTCATTGGCTTAGCTTGCATAAATGGAGGCTTAAATAATACAATTTGCCTGATTCTTTTGCTTGAATCACACCCAAAATGTTTGAAGTGGATAAAAAAGTTATGTGAGAATTCTAAAGGGTTCTTCATAGATTTTTACATTTATCAAAGGACTAAATAATATTTTAGTTCATATTTTGATAACATTTTCTGAAATATGATAATGGAAAATTTGCATAAAATATAAATTCACAATTTTAGGAATAGTCCAGATAGCAGAAAAATTAATATATAACTATAGCATTAACATATATCACAGAATATATATATATTACATAATATATTGCATACATTACATATGATAAAATAGTTATTCAATCAATTTGTCATATATATAAAAGTGAAATATAGGGATTGGAGCAGTAACTCACCAGTTGGAGTACTTTCCTGGAATGTGTGAGGACCCAGGTTCAGACCCTAGCACCACATACAAAAGTAAGTGTCAGAGAAAGAGAAGTTAGATGAAAAAATAAAATTGATTCTGTCTCTCACTCTTTCCCTCTCTCTTTAAAAAAATAATATTAATTTATTATATATTAAGTATATATACTACAAATATATTACAAATTAATGTTCTATCGCAATATTATTGTGTTTACATAGTATTATATATCAATAAATGTATATCATAATATAATAATTTTGCATTATATATGCATACTGTTTATTACATATTAATAATGTTATTGATATTATATGTAAGTTTAATATATACAAAAACTAATTGAATAACCACTTTGTAATTATCACTATCATATCCTCTTTCATTAAGAGTTTGTACTGTGTTAATTCATAATAGCCAAGCTATGGAACCAGTCTAGGTGTGCATCAATGGATGAATTAATAAAATCGTGGTATATATACATAACACAGTTTTATTTAGCCATAAAAAAACTAAATTTATGTCATCCGCAGGAAAGGTATGGAATTAGGTACCATTTCTTTAAAGTGAAATAAATAACTCAGACGGTCAAGGGGGTATATGTTTCCTCTTCCATGCTGAAACTAGAGAGGAAAAAGGAAAAGAAAGGTTTGGACAGATATGAAAATCAAGGAAAAAGGAGTAGTGAAAAGGAACCAAGTGGTGAGAGATGGGCTGGGAAGTGCTAGGTGTCATATTGACCAAATTATATTGTTATGGTTTGTGCATGGCAAATATGTAACAATAAATCCCATCATTATGTGTAGCTACAATGTGCCATAACAAATGTGGAAAGAATTTACCTTGTGCTAATTGAAAAGTAAGAAAAAATGTTATCTCACCTCTGTGAATGGCTTTATTATCTTTGGTATTGCTACTAAATAAATGGTTTTGAACAGGTTCCTTAATGTTGGTGATAGTTAATGAAGTACCTGTAAGACCAAGACTCAACAAGCATTAAATTATACAGAGAAGAAATTATCCTTTTATATAGCAACAAAAAATAAATTGAAGCTTGTGTAATATAGTTTGCATATTAATTCTACTGCCCTAAGATACTGATGTAGAAAGTATTGTCCTTCATTCTCTAAACACTTGTAAGAATTTTCTTTGTGTGTCTCTTTATTAAATAAATTCAGTTTAGAAGAGTTTAGGATTTACAAAAAGAATTTGTGACAACCATACAAAGTTTCCACACAGCACGCATTCAGCCTCCAATAGTAAAATCTTTCATTAGTTTTGCACCACATATAAACTAATAAATTTATATTATTTTAACTAATATCCATATTTTTCATGCTTAAAGATCCCATTCAGAATACAACATTGAATTAATCTTTCAAGGCTTCCCATGGTCAGAGATTTCTTAGATTTTTCTTGCTTAGAAAACCTTGAAACTGCTCTCTAACTGGTTCTATTTTTGCATTTAATCTTTCTCTTTAGCTGGGCTATTTATATTGCTCTATCTTCATAATAAAAATCTGGTGGCATTAGTCCTTCAAGATTTTTCATTTATTTTTCTTTTTCAATATTCTCTTGCTACTATAGTCCATTTGATTTCATATATAAGTTTTAGAAAACTACACCCATATGTATAAAAGTACTTTTAAGAGTTTGATTGCACTGAATTCATATTGGAAAGAGCTAAGTCATCATGTTGACACTTCCAATCTCTTAACACAATATATTTACATTTCATTAATTCCTGTGTTAATTCCTTTTATTAGATTTATGAAATTCTCCATACTAAACATTATTTTTTGTCAAAGTCATACTTAAGCATTTCATATATTTACTACTGTAAATGATATTATATTAATTTTAAATTCAAATAGTTCATTTAGATTGCTTCCATTATTGGGTACAGGAATTACTGACTTTTGCATTTTGACTTTATGTTCTGTATTCTTACTCCAGTTATTATTTGCTGAAGTTTTGTTGCTGTGACTGTTGTTTTTAATTTGTTGTAGATTAGACTTTTACATGTATACAATAAAATGATATCTTTTTTTCTCCTATTCAATAACGTAAGTAAATAATTTGTTACGTTTCTTGTCTTATTGTACTAGTCAGGGATTTGATGTGATGATGAATTATACTGGTGAGATAGGATATACTGGACTTATTCCTGACAATATGAAATATCTTAACTGTCAACATTTTATACATGCTATTTACCAATTTGAGAAAATCTCTTCACATTTGGTGAAAAGTTATTATTATTAATAGATATTAGATTCTATCATATGATTGCTCAGTCTCATTTGATACAATATACATTACATTGATTTTTTTTTTAAGTGATGAAACTTCCTTTCATATTTGGAATGAATCACCAAATAAAGTCCTCCAGTAATTTGCCACTAGTTGAGATCTGTTGGGTCTGCCCTTCACTCCGTTTCAACAGCTGCCCTAGAGCGATCTTGTTACTATTTCCACAAGTTCCTTCAGGAAGGGCTGCTAGGTTGTGCTTTGCTAGGCTTCCTAATTCTTATGCAAAGAGTTAGGATGTGTTGGAATGTGCTAACCACAGGCTGTTCCCTACCTAGTTGTTTGTCTGTACTCAAAATCT
>PVKS010039303.1:0-17369 GCA_004027875.1 Aplodontia rufa | reverse complement strand
GAGGGGGAAGGGGAGGAGGAGGCGCAGAACCGGGTCCTGGACCTGCGGCCTGCACTGTCCCAACCAGGAGGGATCGGAGCTTGCGAAAGCAAGGCTAGCTAGCTGACCGAGGCCAGCAGGGGAGAGGAAGGCAACCCAAGGGCCCACTCTCCCCCCATCCGCCCGGGCCTGCTAGGGGCTTGGCCTTGAGCTTTCCTTGCATGGCTTATTCCACCGTCTCCCCCTGCAGAAGGCCGAGGGCAGCCCTCTCCCTTTGCTAGAGCAAAACAACCCCTAGCTCAGCCCAGCCCTCTGCACCGAAGCCAGCTGCTGGCTGGGGGAGAGCAGAGTCCGCTTCCTGCCCGGCCCCCTCCGCCCGCGCTTGCAGACAGCGGTGGGTGGAGCCCTGCCTGGCTATTTCGGTTCCTTTTTTTCTGCGAAGAGTCTTTGGTTTCCTGCTGAGTTTCCCCCAGGCTTCCCTTGGGTTGTTAATGACAGCTATCACTTTCTGAGCACTCTCTATTGAGCAAGCATTTTTACTCTGACTTTTTTTTTTTTTCAGAACAAAGTATGATTAACCCCAACTTACAGCTGAGAAAACTTGAAGTTTAGAAAAGTTCATTTATAACTAGCTAGCGAGGGACTCACCTTAGATTGCCAGCCCAGGTTGTCTGACTGCGAGTGAGATCTCTGCAGGACCATTTCAAAGACTCTGGAATTCTACTGGAATTGTCCACCAAGACAGATATATTCTGGCCCAGGCTAAGATATAACCTAGCTCTACCGCGGTGTTAGAAAAGGTTTCCCTGCGGAAAGTGTCTTTAGCCCTAGGGTCAAATCAAAGCTAGCGATTTGGAATTCTTTCCTGAATTCCAAGGCAAGCACCCTGGTTTGGGGAACACACTTCTCCCTTTCTCCTGGCTCCTCCTCACCTCTTTCAGCCCTTTAGAGAAAGCCCCAGGCTTTGCTTTTGTCCAGAACCTACCTCAGCAACTTGGAGAATGGAGAAACTCAGCGGTGGGAAAAGGAGGCTGGGTTCAGAGTGCTCAAGAAGGCTCAGTCTCCTGGGTCCTATCCTTCCTGTCCCCACAAAATAGAATAAACCTCCCTGGACCCTAGAACATACCTTCCAAGTGAGAAGGTAGGTCTGTTTGGGAAGATGTACGTGGTAGTTTTGCAAACCAGAGAAGAGTATCCATGGGAAGCAGGATTTTTGTTTTGCTGAATTATCAGTAGGGTGATAGCTGGATTTTTATTATTTGAAAACAGTGCATGCAGATTGTCAATAATTTCAACACTTAAGCATGATTATGGAGAAAAGGGCCTGAAACCCACTTGGAGAACCCATATCTTAAAATCTCTAAACAAAAGAGCCAAGCATGGTGGCGCCACCTGTAATCCCAGAGGCTTGGGAGGCTGAGGTAGGAGAATCGCAAGTTCAAAGCCAGCCTCAGCAACATAGCAAGGCCCTAAGTAACTTAGTGAGACCCTGTCTCAAAATAAAAAATAAGAAAGAACTGGGGATGCGACTCAGTGGTTAAGTGCCCCTTGGTTCAATCCCTGTTACAAAAAAAAAAAAAGTCTCTAGACACAAGGTGTGCAGATAATTGCAGATAACTTATGAAGATCACATCTAACCCCCACCTCCTACCTACAGCCCTCTGTTCTTCTGGTACTGATGCTGGAACTAATCTACAGCTTTGGAGCCATGGGGAAGAGGGAGAGGATTCTCCTTTTACATATACATAAACACAATAACAGGGCAGTTAAACATAAAACAGGAACACATTCTATTTTATTAAATGAAATGTTGTTCCATTCTAGGATAGAAAATAAAGCCAGGGGACTGGAGGAGTGGTTCAGTGATTGGAGTGATTGCCTGGCATGTGCAAGGACCCAGGTTAGAATCCCAGCACCACATACACAACTGTCAGAGAAACAAAGGCCAGATGAAAAAATAAAGTTAACTCTTTCCTCTCTCTCTCTCTTTTTTTTTTTCAAGGCTGAGGACTGAACTTGGGGACTTTCGTGTGCTAGGCAAGCGCTCTGCCACTGAGCTAAACCCCCAACCCCCCCCTTAAAAAAAACAAAGAAAATAAAGCCAATTAAGAAAAAATAAAATAGTCTGAGAATGTATCTGAGTGGTGGAGTGCATGCTTAGCATGTTCAAGGACCCAACACCAAACCAAACAAATCTATTATTATTATTTTTTTTTTTTAGAGAGAAGGATAGTGGGGGTGGATGAATTTTTTTTTTTTTTTTTAGAAAGAGGGACAGTGAGAGAGACAGAGAGAAACAACTTTATTTAGTTTTTTTCACATGGCCTTAGTTGCTCCAACACTTAGTTGTGTACGTGGTGCTGGGGTTTGAACCCGTGTACTTATGCATGCCAGGCAAGCGGCGTAACCGCTGAGCCACCGCTCCAGCCCCCCAATTTTTTTTAAGGCCCCGACAGTCCTCAGCCCTGAAAAAAAATAAAAATGAAATAAAAATGAAACTGACCGTTAAGAGAATAGAAGTCAGGCAGGTACCTGAGTGCCTGACTATAGTTGATACATAAGCCGTGGAGTCAGGGAGAGGCCCACAGTACTCTTGCTCCAGAGTAAACTCTGTTGAAAGAACTTCTAAATGTTTCTTAAGCAAGAAGTCCCAAAAATCTTGCTTTCTAAAAAACTTCAGTTTCCCATTTGCAAAAAGAAGGGCTTTGGATATGAAGGTTCCTAAGTTACCTTGGAGTTTGGAAACTCCTGATCTGCAATGCCCGGATTACTTTCACTGAGTGTAGCTTTGCTCCTCCATTGCGAGAACGTGTTAATCATTTGACTAACTGCTCAGCTTTCCTGCTTTATGAGATCATCGTTGCCAGCCCCAAGTGCATTTGGCTGCCAGAGAGCAAACATTCCCTGTGTGAGTGGGGAATACATATCGCTGTGACAATGGGTCTGGCAAATTTGAAGTATACTGATTTAACCCCAAACAGCACTGAACGCAGAGTCATTTCCAGCAACAATTTTGGGACCTGGGTCTGGGCAAATCTTCCTAGGTTGCTTTCAGGTAACATCAATCTTATTCTCTCAAGATCTGAAGAGCCATGATTCAAGGTTCTAGAAATCTTATACTTTATGCCTACATTTCTCAAAAAGTTGTCAGGGCTACCTCTGGCCTTCAGTGGGGTATGATTTAGTATGTGTGGACCTTCATTAGCCTTGCTACTAAACTGAACTTCTACTTGATATGATCTAGGACTGGGGCTAAAAACCTGTCCTCAGGCCCTTGCCAGGGAGATCTATGTATACTACATGACTAAATACAGTCACAGCAAATGGTCATGTTCTCTCAGTTACAACCCTCACATAGTTTCCAGAACGCATCAGTATCTCCTTAGAGGCCCCTCAAACCTTCAAGTCTGTAGATGGAGCCATAGATTAGGCCGGGGCTATTTTTTTTTTTTTTTTAAGTTAATTCTCACAGTGTTCTTCTGAGTGCCATTTTGGAGGTCCATGCAAGATATAGAAAGAAAGGGGAGGAAATGGGTGTGGAAAGGGGCACATTTGTTTAACACCTTCAGTGCTGTGGTTAGGCCTACAGGCTCAGAGCGGGACTAGGGTCTGCCACTTTCTTGCTGTGATGTCTGCCCTAAGACAAATTAATCTGTTTGTGCCTCATTTTTTTTTTATAAGACTATTGTGAGGGTTGAATGATAGTTCCTGTAAAGTACGAGGAGCAATGCCTGCCCCATGTAAGTGCCCCATGTGACTATTATTGTGGCAGGCCCTGTGCTAACTGCCTGATGCCTTATTTGACATTAGTGACAACTCCTTTCCAAAAGGAAAATACAAGAAATTGCTAAGTTATATGACACCAGTTGGTAACAAATGTTTGTATACGAGGAGTCTATGAGGAAGGAAGGAAACAGATGTATGGAACACGTGCTTGTGTCTTTTACTAGTTCCTTCTACATAAAGGATTCCTTACTGTGACAAATTGCTTTTTGTTTTCTTTTGCACAATAATAGTATAAATTATAAATTTCTCTCTGTCGGAATAGATAGATCAATCTTATTGTCATTGTTCTTGCTGGAGATTGAAGTCAGAGTTGTACGTGTTCAACCCCTGAGCTAAACCAGCAGCCCCTTCTTATTATCATTATTTGGTAATGGGGATCTAACCCAGGGGTGCTTTAGCACTGAGCTACATCCACAACCCTTTTTACTGTTTATTTTGAGACAGGGTCTCATTAAGTTGCTGAGGGTCTTGATAAGTTGCTGAGACTGATCTCAAACTTGTGATCCTCCTGTCTCAGCCTCCTGAGTCGCTGGGATCACAGGCCTGCACCACTGCGCCTGGCCCCTCTTATTACTTTTAACTGTTGCAGAGAATTGCATCCATGAATATGCATTAGATATTTTACATATTCATAAAATGGCATAGAGCATGATTTCCCCAAGAAGTTTACAACTTTGGGGGGAAATGTCAGGATTTACATGAAACCTTCAGAGACCCAGACAAGAAGCTATGGAATCAAATATTCAATTTGCTTTGAAACTAAGCATCAATGCTAGTGTGATACTCAATGGCCAGTGAAAAGATCCAATTTAATAGACAATAACAAGACTTTGACGACGTTCTGCCTCCCGGAAATCCCTGACAAGAGTAGAGAGGGAATTTACCCTCTAGGTCTTCCAGCCTTGCTGAAAAATTACTCAAGACAAGAAGGACAAGTCTACACTCCCTAAACAAGCTGCAACAGCAGCTCAGGGTGTCTGGGCTGGAGGTGGAATGCAGCAGGCCCGGGAGCTGTGCAGGTTGCTGAGCGTGTGGGCAGCACCTTCCTTCTGGAACAAAGCAGGGGGCATGTCTTGCTCCCACCTCATAGAGGCTGGCCTTGTTCTCCTTGAATCACAGTTGGTGCAGGTCCCCCAAGGCAGTGTCTCTACCCAAGGAGTCAAATGAGAACTCCCTTTTCGAGGTCCTTAATCCTTGGATTGGCTCTGATTCCTTGGGAAGAACTCATGGGGATAAAACAACAGTTGCCCTGTAGGGCCAAGCAGGGGACATACTGTACTTAGTAGGTATTCATAAGCTTTCGCCAGGGCTGCATTTCTTTACCCCACCCCTAAGCACTAATCACCACCTAAGCCAGGAACATCTGATTGCCACAGAGAATTAGGTTGTGTCAAACCCTACACTTGGCACTCTTTCCACAACATGTTCTACCCAACAGCATTTTTTAAATGTTTTTTTTTTGTTTGTTTGTTTTATTAAATGGATATGGAGTTACAATTGAGGGGGAAACATTATCAGACATTCAAGAGCAAATCTATATATACTTAGTTATCCAGGGCTAATGCCATGTCATGGATGCCCAGCTTGGGTTCCCCATGTTGCTGTTTCCCTCAGAAGAACCCCTGAGTTAAATGGATATCTCGTGGAGGACAGAGATCTCCTTCTGAGATGATTCCCCCATATTCCCACCCTCCAGTCTCCTAGGAGTTCTTCCTAAGCCCTCCCTCCACCCTGTCCCCCCCCCATGCCTCCAAGTATCCTAGGGAGTCATTCCCCTGTTGCATTAAGAATCATACAATTTGAAGTTATTATTAGCTTAGACATCTATCATACTGTTTCCCAATGTATTCTAGCTTCCACAGATGAGAGAAACCATTCGGCCCTTGAGTCTCTGAGATTGGGATACTTCACTTAGCATAATTCTTTCCATCTCCATCCAATTGATTTCAAAAGCCATAATATCGTCTTCTCTAATGGCTGAATAGTATTCCATTGTATATATGTACCAAAGTTTTTGTATCCACTTGTCGAGTGAGGGGCATCTGGGTTGGTTCCATAGTCTAGCTATAGTAAATTGAGCTGCTATAAACATTGATGAAGCCACATCACTATAATACGCTGATTCTAACTCTTTTGGGAAAATCCCCAGGAGTGGGATAGCTGGGTCATAAGGTGGTTCCATCCTTAATTTTTTGAGGATTCTCCACACTGCTTTCCAGAGTGGCTGAATCAGTTTGCAATCCCACCAGCAGTGTGACAGTGTACCCAACAACATTTTAATACCTTAACTGGGTAAACTTTTTTACCCCATACTTGTCCACTTACATCTCCATACATGTCTTTCTTTTTATATGGACAGGAATAGTTAATAATCAATTAATAGAAAACTATTTACTAAGGACCCACTATGTATTTAGCTCTTCTGTACAAAGCAAAGGGGTTGCAATGTTGAGCCAGGGAAGGTTAAAAGAAATGAGACAGCGTCCTGCTCTCAGGAGCTGATAGCCCCAGACACACACAAGACACAGCCCAGGAGATCCTGAAGTGGTCAAGGTGGATGGCCAGAGAAACAAGCCCTGCAAGGGAGTTGGGAACCATAGTGGGGAGTCACAGTTGACAGAAAGAAGCATATATTTCCACCTCCAAAATAGTCCTTGTCTGTCTCTTCTGGCAACCTTGGGGAGTGAGTTAAATAAAGCAGGATGAACCAATGTGGCAATAAGATCAATATTTAGAGGGGTCAGGGATTTAGCTCAGTGGCAGAGTGCTTGCCTAGCACGCACAAGGCCCCGAGTTCGGTCCTCAGCCCTGAAAAAAAAAAAGATCAATATTTAGCTCCCTGATTCACAAAAAACCAGTGTCTCCCTGGTCACTTGCAAATCAATACAAGTCACCCATTTGTCCTCTGTTTATTTCCAAAACAGAAACAAATGGAAAGACTAATACAGTGAATATCTTCACCTACATTCATTGATTTTTGCCATATTTATCTCTTTCTAGAGATACAGAATTTCCTGCTCCCACCCTGCCTTTGAAAGTAAGCTGCAGGGCTGGGGTGAGTCTCCGTGGTATGATGCTTGCCTAGCTGGGTTAGGCTCTGAGTTCTGTCCTCGATACCTTAAAAAAAAAAAAAAATAACTGATTTAGTGTTCATATTCACTTTCCCCAGTCGTCCATACAATGTCCTTTATAGCTTTTTTCCTTTTTAAATCAAAATATAATCAAGGATTACTCATTGCATTTGTTTGTCTTCTCAATTGTCTTAATCTGTAACAGCACCCTACTCTCTCTTTTTATTTTTTTAAATTTATTTATCTGATTTTTATTTTCCCAACTTAGTTGTGTATATGGTGCTTGGATTCGAACCCAGGTCCTCACGCATGCCAGGCAAGTGCTGTAGCACTGAGCCACTGCTCCAGCCCCCTACTGCCCATGTTTTCTGCTACGTGACTTAGACATTTTGAAGGGTACAGGTCAGTTTCAGAGAGTGACATTCTGTTTTTGATTTGCCTGATATTTTTCAATCATTATTGGATTCAGACTCTAGTCCCACTTTTTAAAAATTGTGGTTAAATATAGTAACATAAAACTTAATCACTTCAGCGATTTTTAAGTGTACAAATCAGTTGCATTAATTATATTAATATCACTGTTCAACATCACCAACGTCTACATCCAGAACGTCTTCATCCTAAATAGTGCTCCTGTCCCCATTAAAACCATGACTCCTCATTCTTTCTCTCCCCAGCTAAGTAACCTCTATTCTAGTTTTTCTTCCTTCCTTCCTTCCCCCTTCCTTCCTTCCTTCTTTTTTTTTTTTTTTCCCGGTGCTGAGAATTTAATCCAGGGGTGCCTAACTGTTGAGCAACATCCCTAACCCTTTTTTCAAATTTTTCGTGTTGAGTCAGGGTCCCACGAAGTTGCTGAAGCTGGCTTTGAACTTGAGATCCTCCTGCCTCAGCCTCCCTAGCTAGTAGGATTTCAGGCATGCACCACCACACCCTGCCCCTTTCCACCATTTCTGTAAGAGATTCAACCCAGGGAATTCTGCTTTCATCTCTATGACTTCTCCTATTCTTGCATGAGCAGAATCATACAATATTTGTCCTTTAGTGTCTGGTTTTTTTTTTTTTTTTTTAAAGAAAGGGGTCAGTGAGACAGAGAGAAGCAATTTTTATTTAGTTTTTCATGTGACTTTCATTCCTCAGACACTTCATTGTATATGTGGGTGCTGGGGTTTGAACTCCTGTACTCGCACATGCCAGGCAAGCACCATAACCGCTGAGCCACCGCTCCAGCCCCTGGCTTGTTTCAGTTAGCACAATATTTTCAAGCTTCATCCATGCTATAGAATGTGTCAGAATTTCATTCTGTTTTTAGGCTGAATAAAACAACATTGTGTGTACATACCACTTTTTGTTTATTTATTTTTTTTAAAGAGAGAATCAGCTTTATTTAGTTTTTCACCTGGTTTTTGTTTTACTGACACTTTGTTGTGCAGGTGGTGCTGGAGATCAAACCCAGGTCCTTGCTCATGCCAGGCAAGTGCTCTACCTCTGAGCCACCACTCCAGCCCCTATTTGTTTATTTGTTGATGGACACTTGAATTGTTTGACTGTCTTTTTTTTTTTTTTTTTAAAGAGAGAGGGACAGTGACAGAGACAGAGAAAGAGAGAAACAACTTTATTTAGTTTTTCACATGGCCTTCGTTGCTCCAACACTTAGTTGTGTACATGGTGTTGGGGTTTGAACCCAGGTCCTCGCACTTGCCAGGCAAGCACCGAAACCACTGAGCCACCGCTCCAGCCCCTGTTTGACTGTCTTGAATGAGCATTGGTATATAACTACCTGAATTCCTGCTTTCAATTCTTTGGGGAGGGGCTGGAGCAGTGGCTCAGCGGTTTCAGCGCTTGCCTTGAAAGTGCGAGGACCCGGGTTCAAACCCCAGCACCACGTACACAACTAAGTGTTGGAGCAACGAAGGCCATGTGAAAAACTCAATAAAATTGTTTCTCTCTTTCTAAAAAAAAAAAAAAAAAAAAAAAAAAGAATTCTTTGGGGAATACATCTAGGGATGCAATTGCTAGATTATATGACAATTTTATGTTAAACTTTTTTTTAGGAAGTGTCAAACTGTTTTCCACATTGGCCACATCATTTTGTATTCTTATCAGCAAAGTGGGAAGATTATTATCCTTGCCAGTTTTTTTTCTTATACATAGCATTCACCCTGAGGGGTGAGAAGCGATATCTCATTATGGTTTTGATCTGTAGTTTTCTAGTGACTAAAAATGTTGAGGATTTTTTTATGTGCCTTCTGACTACTTGTGTATCTTCTTCAGAGACTTGTCTTTCAAATGCATTACCCATTTTTGTATTTTTGTTTTGTGTTGTTTTTGGCAGTATCAGAGACTGAACCCATGCTAGGCAAGTGCTCCACCAGTGAGCTACCTCCCCATCCCTTCCATTTTATTTTTGAGATAGGGCCTTACTAAGCTTCGCAGGGTGGCCTCGAACTTGTGATCTTCCTACCTCAGACTTTGGAGTAACTGAGATTACAGGTGTGTGCCATAGTACACTGTCCACTGACCATTTTTGAATAGGGTTGTTTTGTGTTTTTGTTGTACAGTTGTAGGAGTTCTTTGTATATTCTGAGTACGAATCCCTTCTTAGATATAAGATTTGTAACTATTTTCTTTATCTGGGGTTGTCTTTTCTTCCCCCCCTCTTTTGGGGACCAAGGGCAGGGGTATCAGGGATTGTATACCCAGGGACACTTAACTACTGAGCTCTTTTTTATATTTGTTATTTATGAGACTGGGTCTCACTAAGTTGTTCAGGGCCTTGCTAAGTTGCTGAGGCTGGCTTTGAACTTGTGATCCCGCCTCAGCCTCCCGAGTCACTAGGATTACAGTCATGTGCCACCGTGCCAGCTCTCTCTCTTGCTAAAGATTAAACCCAGTACCCTGTGCCTGCTGAGCATGCAGTCCACCACTGAGCCACATCACCATCCCCCTTTTCACTCTCTTGATAGAGTCCTTTGATGGAAAAAAGTTTTCATTTAGACAAAATCCAATTTATCTTTATTTTTCTTTTGTCACTTGCCAAATCCAACGTTCTGAAGGTTTTCCATTATGTTTTCTTCTAAGAGGTTTATAGTTTTAGCTCTTAAGTTTAGGATTTTCATCCATTTTGAGTTCCTTTTTATATATGGCATAAGATAAAGGTCCAATTTCTTTCTTTTGTGTATGGGAAAATCCAGTTTTTCTAACACCATGTGTTAAAAAGACCATTCTCTCCCCCAATGAATGATCTTAGCTCCTTTATTGAAAATCAATAAATGTGAGGGTTTATTTCTGGCCTCTCTATTATATTCCACTAGATTTTATGCCTTCTCCTTTCCATTTTAAAAAGTATCTGGGTGGGGCTGGAGCGGTGGCTCAGCGGTTTCGGCGCTTGCCTGGCAAGCAGGAGGACCCGGGTTCAAACCCCAGCATCACGTACGCAACTAAGTGTTGGAGCAACTAAGGCCATGTGAAAAACTAAATAAAGTTGTTTTTCTCTTTCTCTGTCTCTCTCACTGTCCCTCTCTCTAAAAAAAAAAGAAGAAGAAGAAGAAGAAGAAGAAGTATCTGGGTGTATTAGGAAGGAGTGGGGAAGGATAAGGATGGGTAATGGGGGGGTAAATCTAATTTTCAGAATTTATATATATATATATATAATGTAATTTCATTAGAAATTTGTTTGATTGTTCAATAAATAAATTTCTGAATTAGAAAAAAAAAGTATCTGGGACTGGAGCGATGGCTCAGTGGTTATAACACTTGCCCAGCATGCCCGAGTACATACCCCAGCACCCACGTACACAACTAAGTGTCAGAGCAACAAAAGCCATGTGAAATACTCAATAAAAATTGATTATCTCTCTCCTCTCTCTCTCTCTCACTGTCCTTCTCTCTCTTAAAAAAAATATCTGATTTCTCTGGAAAAAAATTATTTTTAATAGGTGGGGGTTGGAGGAGATCAGTGAAGGAAAAGAGACTGGGGAGAGGAAGAAGGTGGGGAGAAGTGCTGGCAGGGTGGAATTGGAACAAATTATATTGTTATAACATGTGCATGTATGAATGTGTAATAACAAATCACCGTAATGCACTAATAATAAAGCAAAGGCGTATATGGTTTCTTCTAACTTCTTTCTCATATGTCCACCCACTCTCTGCTAAAGACAAAGAGAATGAGGAGAAAACATTCAAGTACACAGAATCTGATGTTATAGTAACCTCAATTTGGATAAAGTGAAGAGGGCAGCATTTTGAAGATGCCCAGTTTTCAGATAAGAATTTAAGGGGTTGGGGATTTAGCTCAGTGGCAGAGCGCTTGGCCCCGAGTTCGGTCCTCAGCCCTAAAAAATAAAAAGAATTTAAATCATCAGGGTTGGGCAAGCATTTAATTCTGCCTTGAACTCTTCCCTTTACTAATGGAGGCATAACATTCTCTATATCCTCTAAACTTGGAGGTCCCATGTAATGCTGTTTTGAAATCTCACAGGATTGGAACGCGATCAGGTGTGTGTGTGTGCATTTAGCCTTTAACTTGTAGGAGAAGAAGAAGTACAATTAGTCAATAATTATTTATTAAGCACAATTTAAGTGAGGCACTGTAGCATAAAATTCACAGGGACTCTACTGGGAAGGTATATATGTCATGGAATGACTTGGTAATTACTTGGAGATGGAGAGATGAAAATGGATGTAACTGGCAAATTCTCCAAAGGTGGGGTCTTTTTGAATTTATTAAAGAGGTCAGAGTAAACTCAGACTTAGGGGTGAAGGTGAAGAGGCAGGAATGAGGAAGCCACCTGAGGACCTCAAGGAGGCCACCTCACTAGATCAGAGCATGCGTGTGGAAGTGCACTAGTGGATAGGTGGGGTGGCCCTAAATTGTGGAGGATTTCAAAATAATAGCAAAGGAATGTGTACTTCAGTAGTAGCAGGATAGACTACAAGACAAGAATAGACTCAGTTCTCATAGGACTTTCCTGGAAAGGAAAGAATTAGATCTTTGATCCATGCCCAATGACAGGCTGAGATATATTACCCAACATTTCTGATTGGAATCTACCGTCAGAAAATGCACCAGATCTACGATCCTGTGAGATCTTACTCAAATTCAACGTGGCCCACTAACCTTTTGTGCTAATGGCCTGAGATTTCCAAGCTTGGTTCTGGTTTGGGTTGGCACTCTCCTTAGCTGGCCAAGGTTTCGAGCTACAACAGGGCTATAATTTTAGTTTCCTCATTTTTACAAAAGGTCAAGTTTTCTAAAACTCTTTAGTGGGTCAACTGGAATTTGTCTATGTTGGTAAAGGTGCATGAAAACTGGGGGACCCTGCAATTGCCCCTTAAAGTCTATTTCCCTGACCCCAACTCCTTCCCCTAGAGCTAAGCCTCATTGGGACCTCATACTTTGTCTTCACTTAATCCTTCCCACCACAGCTGAAAATTACCTGTGACTCACACAAGCCCTGTAAGCTGCTCTGTCCCAGACAGGAATGTTGGGCCTTGCCAGTTGACATTTTGGGGTCACAGGAAAGAGACAGCAAGCTGGAAATCTCCTGTGGGCTAGAATCAGGGGAGCTGCACAGACATCCCAAGAATATGCCAGAGTGAAATATTGGAGGAAGACATGTGAGGAGCCATTAGCCTGATTTCCCCTGCGGTCAGAGAGGCTGGCTGCCTTTTTATCTTCCCTTTCCTGCCTGAACACTCCTGACATTGGAATCTCATCAAATGGCTACCGTGTTTGGTTTTCAACCAGGAAAACAAAGAAGAGAGATTGGTTTTCCTCTCTGCTTTTGCTGAATGGAATCTCTGATTCTACTTACTGGTGGTGCCTCCGGCACCCTGGGGCTGGTGAAGATTTTAAACCCTGAGCACACAGGACTCCAGCTTCCCTGAATCCTTTTCCATATCTGAGTCTGAGTTCAGACTTCATTCTCCTGTCTCCCAAAGTCCCTTCGATCTATGATTAATTCTGCAGCCTCCTAATATTCCTCCCACAAATTGCTATTTCAGCTGACCTTCCCCCAAACTTGAGCATTCTTACCAAATATCTTGGGCTTTCTGATAATCCGGTTATATTCTCATCTGCATGCCTTTCTGGAATAATTATGAAGGGGTAAAAAAAAATCTTTAACTTTCAATGCCATTCAATAAACTCAGAATTATGGAGTTCTACCCTGATCATACCTAATTCTAACCTTCTAGATATTTCAGTTTCCTGGAAACCTTTTTGCTTTTTTTTTCTTTCTTTCTTTTTTCCCCCATAACTAAAATTTGCGTGAAGACCACGAAAGGGGATTGTAAGTTAGACACACACTTGAGCGCGCGAGCACACACGCACACAAACACTGACATCTTTGCATTTCCCATTACTTTTCTTTTTAAGAGAGCGGAGGGACAGTGAAAGACAGAAAAAAGAGAATCAATTTTATTTAGTTTTTCATGTGACTTTCGTTGCTCCAAAACTTCGTTGTGTACGTGGTGCTGGGGTTCGAACCGGCATCCTCACACATGCCAGGCAAGGGCTGTAACTTCTGAGCCACTGCTCCAGCCTGCAGTTCCCATTTCTGATCCCACAGATGAGAAGGTGAGACAACTCTCAGGTGAGTAACTTTGCAGATGCCCCTGCATGGCTGGAACCTTTCCAAATGGTCATTAGAAATTGTCCAGTGGGGGCACAGGGAACTGTCTTCCGTTTTGGTTTTCTTTCTGAACTTTT
This sequence comes from Aplodontia rufa, assembly GCA_004027875.1. Taxonomy (NCBI): domain Eukaryota; kingdom Metazoa; phylum Chordata; class Mammalia; order Rodentia; family Aplodontiidae; genus Aplodontia; species Aplodontia rufa. The sequence goes on along the minus strand of PVKS010039303.1, from coordinate 3,824 downwards.
TTCCAGAGAACATACTGTTCTCCAAATTGCTAGGTTGAGTCCCATACTCAAGTGCCTGGCATTGGATTAGAAATGGAAAATGAGCTGACTGGGGGTCAGGCTTTTGCTGAGTCCTCCTGCAGGAGACTTTCGGCTCTCAGCTTCTTCCTGTTCAGAACCCACAGGCTTAACGACCTCAGTCAAAGGTGGAAGGCATGTCACAATGCCTTCAAATGCACCCTTGAGCCTTGCGCATGTCCAAGAAGACCCTCTTTCTCCTCCAGAACATTGGATCAAAAGCTGACCCCTATGTGTTCACCCACTTGGGTGGGTGGAAAAAGCCTGGCAGGGACTTGAGGCTGAGCCTGGCCTCTCCTGAAGGAGACTGCAGCCCGGGGTGCCACCCCCAGGCCTTGAGGGAGGGAGGGAAGGAATGGGGCTGGCGGTTGCGCTTTGCAGGCTATATTTAGAAGCAGTTTCCCTACTTATAGAAAAGCGGCCCTTTCTGCTATAATTACAACTGAAGATCACTTTCTTTCAAAAACTCTATTTTCAGGTGTTTACCACTTTCTTTTAAATGGAAAAAAAAAAAGTTGTCTAAAGGCAGGCCATCCCCAGAGTATTCCCAATCTCCTGAGGAAGGAACTTGGGAGTGGTTTGGTAAAATTCCATTCTGCCATCTTGTGTTACCAGGGGACGGGTACTCAACAGCGACTGAAGAGTATAGTTTCTCGTCACCTAGGCTGTCCATAAAGAGTTGAGTAGGTTAACTGCTTAGAGGGACCTGGGAGGCAGGATGCCTGGGTTGGGATCCGGCCCTCTCCCCTCGTCAGGCCTTTGCTGACTGCTTCTGGGTGGCATTATGTGGTGACCCATGGAGGCTGACCACCTAAATTCACATCCCAGGTTATTAGTCGTGTAAGGAGCGTACCACTTGTGGGAACTTAGATGAGTTCTTCAACTCTCAGGCCTCAATTTTCCCATGTGAAAAATGGAGACAAAAATCGCCCCTACCTCATGGGACTGCTTTGAGGATCACGTTAAGTTAAACATGAACAGTGTATAGGAGAGGGACTCACACTTACTATGGAAGTATCACTGTGATTATGTTTTTTCCTTTCCCTATCTGAAAAATAAGGAAATGCTATTAACTGTGATGCTCGTTAACCATCCATGAGTGCCAAATACTCGTGGAAACTGATACTATGAGGAGGCACAGAGGAAAGGAAAGATCTGGCTCCCACCCTCTGGGGGAGGAAGACATATTCCGCATAGAAATTCTGAGTACCACAGAGTGGGAAAAGGACTGGGGTGTAGCTCAGTGGTAGAGCACTTGCCTAGCATGTGCAAGGTCTTGGGTTTGATTTCCAGCCCTGAAAAAAAAAAAAGAAAAGAAAAGAAAGAAAGAAAGAAAAATATCAGAATTTTTTAAAGGGGGAAAATTCTGCACCCCATTTTCCTTGATGATAGATATCATGATGTGGATCTGTCAGGGGCATGGGATCATGTGGCCCCTTTTCCACCCAGAGCAGTATTCCAGCTTAGCCTGGGGGGATCAAATAAAGCTGTGGAGGAATCATGCGGGCCTTTGACACCCTCGGCCCTGTTCTTTGGACTCCAGCTCCTTGTCCCCTTGGTCAATCTTCTCAGTCCCAGGCCTCGTAACTGGCTCAGGGTGTTGAAAGAGGAGTTGGGAGGACAGATAGGACTTGGCCCTGCAGATTGAGACTTTGGCAAGGACTTCTGGAACAGCTGATGGGCTCCTGCCATTTGGCCCAAAGTCTGCCCTAGGAGATTCTGGCTCCACCTCCAGCCCTGTCCTCCTAGGTTCTGGGCACACTGGGGCCACCACCTTTAATATGCATGCATCACTGCCATGACCTCTCTGCCTCTTTTGAACCCCTGACTCATTCTAGGCTTTCAGAATTAGAGTCCACACCTCTTCCATGAACACTTTCTGGCCATGTAGCTCACACCAATCTCACTGTCTCTCCTAGTTATCTATTCCATTCATTTGGAACTTAGAAATGTATTTAATTATAGTCTCAAAAAATATTTGAGTACTTGTCTGATTGCAAGGCACTGGAAGTGGTTTTGGGGAGATCTACAAAAGCAAAGGACACGGTCTTCTTTTAACAAGAAACTAGTTGGACCTGGTGGCACGCACCTACAATCTCAGCAGTTAGGGAGGCTGAGGCAGAAGAATTGCTAGTTCTAGGCCAGCCTCAGCCATTTAATGAAACTCTGTCTCAAAATAAAAAAAGAAAAGGGTTGGGGATGCAGCTCAGGGGTAGAGTGCCTCTGGGTTCAATCCTCATTTCTGAAATGGAAATGAAGAAGGAGGAGAAGGAGAAAGAGGAGAAGGAGAAGGAGAAGGAGAAGCTGCTTAGAATCACTTGCTTAGAATGTGCAAGGTGCTTGGTCCAATTCCTAAAAAAGAAGGAGAAGCAGCAGAAGAAGCAGCTTAAAACTCTAACGAGGTGAAAAAAATTCTAAAGGGATGGTCTGAAAAATTCCATATTGCCATATGTTACTTTCCAGGTTGAGTATTATTATTAAACTCAATAATAATGAAGAGTTATCAGATATTGGGTGCTTGCGAAGGCCCATACTTTGGTAAGCACTTTACACAAATTATTTTATTTAACCTTCAATAATAACCGTATGTGATAAATACTATTATTATTCCTACTTTAGAAATAAGGAAACTAAAATGCAGAAAAAGTTAAGTCATTGCCCAGTGTCAGCTATGAGAAAGCCAGTATTTGAACCAGGAAGCCTGACTGGTGTTTATACTCTTTTTTTTTTTTTTTAAGAGAGAAGAATAGAGAGAGAATAAATTTTTATTGAGTTTTTCACATGGCTTTCGTTGCTCTGACACTTAGCTGTATACGTGGGTGCTGGGGTTTGAACCCGTGTACTCGCACATGCCAGGCAAGCACTGCAACCACAGAGCCACCGCTCCAGCCCCTGGTCTTTACTCTCTTAACTGTGACACTGTATTTCTCCTGGGTTTTACCTTTCCTCCTCAGCAGGAATGAAATTCTTTGAAGCCAGGCACACCGATTCAACCTTCTTAGAGGGTCCTGGAACCCTGGGCGCTGGACCGCCTTTCTTGGCAGAAGGTGTTCCATCAAAATTCCGGGATGCCTTGATTAGCAGGCTCTGCAGCAGAGAGAAGGGATTACTCAAGGTTTCTTATTTCTGGGCAAAAGAATTGTGAAGAGAGGTTGGGGATGTTACTCAGTGGTAAAGCACGCACTTAGCATGTGCAAGGCCTCAATCCCTAGCATGCACTAATGTGCACGCATGCACACACACATACACACACACAAATTAGGGAACGAGATCAGGAATCCAGGACCCTAACTCTTGGTTCATTCTGGCTCCTTGCTAACCTGACTCTGTTTGAAGGTCAAGGACAAGGTTACCATGAAGGACTTTATTTATAAGGACTTTATTCAATAACTCTTCATAGTGCACATAGGCCCATTAGGAACAAGCCCAGAGGCCTTAGTGACTTCAAAATAATGCCTGCCAGGACCACTGGGTCCAAAACCTTGCCTGAAACTTGGACTTTATTCCTATCTGAAGAATAAACTTGTCCTTCCCTCAAGATTTCCCATCTTATCTGCCAAATTATAGTGATTGTACTTCTGAGAACAGGGGGCACTTGGAGGAAGAAAATATCAGTCCTAACTTAAAGGGACTTCCACATTTAATGAAAGTCTTATAACCCAATCACTTACCTGTCATGTTATGCATTTCTTTCATATTCATTGGTTGACTAATTAGAACAAGAAGCTATGTAAGCAAAAAACCAAAACAAACAAACAAACAAAAAA
>PVKS010039302.1:0-17368 GCA_004027875.1 Aplodontia rufa | reverse complement strand
GACAGAATTAATTTTTATTTAGTTTTTCACATGGCCTTCGTTGCTCTGACACTTAGTTGTGTACGTGGGTGCTGGGGTTTGAACTGATGTATTTGCGCATGCTGGGCAAGCACTGTAACCTCTGAGCCACCGCTCCAGCCTGAGTGTGTCTTCTTGACTGTTATCATTTTTGAGGACAGACACCATCTTTTTTTAATTAAAAAAAAAAGTGTATTTAGGGGCTGGAACAGTGGCTCAACGGTTACAGCGCTTACTTGGCATGGGTGATTATGTGAATTCAAACCCCAGCACCATGTACACAATGAAGTCTCAGAGCAATGAAGGCTACATGAAAAACTAAATAAAATTGATTCTCTCTCTCTCTCTTACTGTCCCTCTCTCTTTAAAAAAAAAGCGTATTTACTTAGAAGCATTCAGAATGTTAACAAAAAAAAAGCTGCAACTTTATTTTTCTACAGAGTGGCATTCAGTTAACAGAATAATTATTTCATATAAGCTGCATCAGAGATGAAGATGAAAAAACTATCATCCTCATATATAACTAATTTGTGCTACACACCAACAAGAACCTGCTTTAAATTTCCATGCCAATTTGCAGCCCTCATACGGTACAAGCAAGGTTGGTGGCTATTGAAAATAACACCAGGACAGCGCTGTCTAAAGACACATTCAGTACTATGTTAAATATGCAAAAAAAGACACTGTACAGTTTAAAAACAAATCTTACACAGCCTTACGTTTTCAATTTTTTTCTTTAAAAGGAGTGCGTTTGGGCTGGAGCGGTGGCCCAGTGGTTTACAGTGCTTGTTTGGCATGTGTGAGGATTCGGGTTCGAACCCCAGCACCACATACACAACAAAGTGTGAGAGCAGCGAAAGCCACATGAAAAACTAAACAGAATTGATTCTCTCTCTCTCACTGTCCCTCTTTAAAAATAAATAAGTAAATAAATAAATAAAAGGAGTGAGTTGTGTGCAGGGGGTTAAATGCTTTATAGACAAGAAAAAAATGCTATAGAACCAACTTACTCATCAGCATCTTCCTCCTCTTCCTTCTTTTTCTTGCTTTTTTCAGCCTGGACAACTTCCTTCTTTGCTGCAACAGGTTTTCCTTTAGCTCAGTTGGCAGCAATATTCTTTTTGTATTTTTCCTTCAGCTTAGCAGCCTTTTTTTCGTAAGGCTGCTCATCCACTGCAGCAGTGTTATTCCACATCTCTCCCAGTTTCTTTGCAACATCACCAATGGACAGGGCAGGATGTACTCCTTTGATTTTTGGGTGATACTCGGAACAGAAGAAGAAGAAGGCCAACAGAGCCTCTTGGGTGCATTGGGATCCTTGAACTTCTTTTTCGTTTCCCCTCTAGGAGGGATATAGGTTTTCATTTCTCTTTCATAATGGGCCTTGTCCGCCTTTGCTATATCTTTAAATTTTCCTTTCTCTTTAGCAGACTTGGTCCTCCACCTCTCTGAGCACTTCTGAGAAAACTCTGAGAAGCTGATTGCAGCATCTTTGTGCTTCTTCTTGTGCCCCTCTTGGCAAGCTTGCATAAAGAATGCACGTGATGACATTTTGCCTCTCACCTTCTTAGGATCTCTTTTGCCCATATTTCCTCATTTTTCCTCAGCAAGGCATAGAGTCACCCAGTGCCAGTCGGGCTCTCACTTGCTCCAGCGCTGTCTCTATGGAGAGCGATGTGTTGCAACCCATACAGCAGTTCTTGAATGACAGTCACAAGGACTTCTCAAAATCTGAGTTATCTATTCCAGAGTAAGTTGCTTGAGCACAGTGCTATAAAACAGACTGAGTGACAGTGTTCCAAGATACTTGGGGCTGAAGCGGTGGCTCAGCAGTATAGCACTTGCCTGGCAGGTGCATGGATCCGGGTTCAAACTCCAGCACTGCACATACAACTAAGTGTCAGAAAAACAGAACCCAGATGAAAAAATAAAGTTGATTCTTTCTCTCTCTCTCTCTCTCTCTCTAAACAAACAAACAACAAACACACCTTCACTCCCCAGGTGATATGGAATAGATCCTATTAAGTATGATTTACCTGGGCACTGGTGTTCAGTGCAGCCAAATCCACACTGGTTACATGCTGTAGATGGCCAGACACAAAGTTGAGGCTTAGATTTCTTCAAAGAGTAGGGAGGCAGTTTGGTAATATGTATGAAAATTTTAAGTACAAATTCTATTTGATCCTTGGAATTCCACTTTTAGAAATGTATTGCATAGGAATATTTGCATAAGTACATAAATGTGTGAAAAAGGATAATGTTTATATTTTTGGTTGTTATTTTGGAAACTTGAAATAGTCCCTGCATCAGTATCAGATTGGTTAAGTAAAATGTGGTGCATCTGTACACTTGTTACAAAGAATTATCCATATATATATTACCTTTCTAACCATTTATATTTCCATAATTTATTGCTGAATAAATAAAAAAAGGCACAGGACATACTATATAGAGTGGTTCAGATTATGAGTTGTCCCCCAAAAGCTCCTGTAGGAACAGAAATGTTCAAGTGTGATATGATTAAATTATGAGAGTTGTGACCTAATCAGCAGGTTAATCCACTTGATGGATTAATAATTTGAATGGAGTACTGCTTGGTAACTGTAGGTAGGTAGGGTGTGACTTGAGGAAGTGAGTCACTGGGGGCATATCTTGGGGATTATATATTTTGTCCTTGGCTCCTTGAGCTGTCTGCTTCCTGGCTTCCATGACCTGAGCATCTTCCCTTCTCCATGCCCTTCCACCATGATGTTCTGCCTTACCCCAGGCCCAGAGCAATGGAATTGACTGACCTTGAACTAAACCTCTGAAGCCGTGAGTGAAAAATAAAACTTTTTCTCCTCTAATAATTTCTTGTTGGGCATTTTAGTAACAGCAACACAAAGCTAACTAACACACTATATTAAAATAAATATGAAAAAGGCTAGAGTGGTGGCTCAGCAGTATGGCACTTGCCTGGCATGTGCTAGGGCCTGAGTTCAAACCCCAGCATCACGTACACAACAAAGTCTCAGAGCAATGAAAGCCAGATGAAAAACTAAATGAAATTGTTTCTCTCTCTCTCTCTCTCTCTCTCTCATTGCCCTTCTCTCTTAAAAAATAAAATAAAATAAATATGAAAGAAGAGTACACTAAAATTTGATAGTGATTATCTTTGAAATATTAAAATAGAAGGAAGGATGGACTTTAACTTACATCAACCTAAATTTCTTCATTGTTTGAAGTTTGTTCAACGAGCATGTATCATATCTACAAATTTATTTATTTATTTGTTTATTATGGTACTGGGATTGAACACAGGAACATGTTACCACTGAGCCACATCCTCTGCTTTTTTTTGTTTTTTAAAGAGAGAGGGACAGAGAGAGAGAATCAATTTTATTTAGCTTTTCATGTGACTTTCGTTGCTCTGACACTTCGTTGTGTTCGTAGTGCTGAGGTTTGAACCCTCATCCTCCTGCATGCCAGGCAAGCGCCATAACCACTGAGCCACTGCTCCAGGCCCTCCACTCTTTTTTTTTCCCCCAATCTTAATTTAATAAATTATTGTTTGCTTATTTTTTGCCATCTTTTTTCCAGGATGATTGAGAGAAACCACCTTCATACAATAAATAGTATTTGGCCATTCTTAACCAGTTGGGTATACTGATACATAGTACGTCACTTCACATCATTCAGCAACAAAAATAGTAAACACAAATGAACCAGGACACAAATATACACTTCTCAATTAAGAAAATCATTTTTATAGTTCACGGTCCTTTATTTTTACATTTATTGTGCCATGAATTCGTAGGGAGTAGGTTCCTGCGGCTCAGGCTGCTTTCCCTTGGTTCTCTCAAAACGTGCTTCTCTGGGTGGAGCAGGCTGGTGCTTCAGATGAACTCAGGTGTCTTTCTCTTTGGCTTCCTTTTTCTGTTAATTTTCCTTCACACGCTTCAGGAAGCTGTCTTGGCTCTTAGAGTGCTTAATATGCTCAATACGTACATTTATTCTCTTGGCAAGAATCTTGCCCTTAACTTGTTTGTTCACAACAATGCCAACAGCATGCTGGGTAACATTGTAGACTCCCATTTTTGCCACGATAGCATTTGTGGGGCATTCCTTTTTGAACAGTACCCATTCCCTTAATGTCTACAATGTCACCCTTCTTATAGATTCGCATATATGTAGCCAAAGGAACAACCCCATGTTTTCTAAAAGGCCTAGAGAACATATACCGGGGTTCCTCTCCTTTTCCCCTTTGTATTCGTCATTTTGGCAAATTACCGGAAGATGGTGGTTCCGGCCCAAAGGAACCCCTCTACTCTTATTTAATTTTGAGATAGGGTATCACTAAGTTGCCAAGGCTGACATAAAACTTGGAATACTCCCGCTTCAGTCTCAGAGGAGTTAGGGTGTTCTATGATCTTAAAAGGTATTTTAAAATATGTAAGAATATTATAAAATAAAAAACAAGGGCTGGAGCGGTGGTGCAGTGGTTGCAGTGCTTGCCTGGCATGCGCAAGTACGCAAGTTCAATCCCCAGCACCTGTACACAAGGAAGTCTCAGAGCAAGGAAAGCCATGTGAAAAACTAAATAAAAATTGATTCTCTCTGTCTCTCTCTCACTGTCCCCTCTCTCTTTAAAAAAAAAAAAATCAGATTTCCTATAAAATAGTAATTCCAAACAATGCCTCATAGGATCCAATGGCAGCTCAATGGACTGGCTGTCTTATTCTCTCTAAAGTGGAAGCCTTTTGCAACCTGCTTTAATGTCATGTCCACTATTAACTCTCAGGTTAAGACTCTAATGAGGTTAAGTTGGTTCATGCTGTAGTTTGGATCTTAAGCATCCCTAAAGGCCCCTGCGTTAGAGACTTAGTCCCCAGTATGGCACTATTGGAAGGTAGTGGAAGCTTTAAGAGTAGGGCCTAGTGAGTGATCATTTGGTCATTGGGTAGTATGTCTGTTTGCTTGTTTGTATATTTATTTATTTTTTAAGATGTGCTCTCTCTATAATTCCCAGGCTGGTCTTGAACTCCTGGGCTCAAGCACAACTCTTGCCTCAGCCTCCTGAGTAGATAGGTGCATGTACAGCTTAGTCCATTTTGCTCCCTGGCTACAAAGTAATCAATTTTGTTCCTCCAAACACTTCTGCTATGATAAAAGGCCTTGCCGTAGGCCTAAAAGCAACAGGGCCAACTGATCATGGACTGAAGACTCTAAAATTTGAGCCAAAACAAACCTTTTCTCTTCATAAGTTGATTATCCCGGGTATTTTAAAATAATAACTGAAAGTTGACATCATCATTCACTCTGGGTTATTCCTGCTAGATGGGGTTTTATCCTAGGCCAATTTATGGGCCTATGTCTTCCTTTCTAGCTTACTAGCTTTGGTAGAGTTGTTTCACAGGGGTGGCCAAGATTTCTGAGTTACGTGACACAGGTCAAGATGACATGCACAAAAAACATCTGCACCTCAGAAGGAGAATGTGAGCAAGATCCACATGTAGTATTAGCTGGACCATTCACTATCCTCTTTGGCTTTATACACCTAAAGGGAAAGAGGGAGAGTAGAACCAACATTCACCTAACAGCTGTTGCTATGCCATTAAGAAATGCAGCCAACATCGGGCTGGAGCAGTGGCTCGGTGATTACGGTGCTTGCCTGGCATGCACGAGTACAAGAGTTCGAACCCCAGCACTGTGTGCACAATGAAGTCTTGAACCAATGAAGGCCACATGAAAAACTAAATAACAATGGTTCTCTCTTTCGCTCTCTCTGTCACTGTACCTCTCTTTATAAAAAAAGAAAAAAAAAAGAAATGCAGCCAACAGTCGGGCATGGTGGTGCACACCTATAATCCCAGCGGCTTGGGAGGTTGAGGCAGGAGCTTTAGCAGCTTAGTGAGGCCCTAAGCAACTTAGCAAGACCCTGTCTCAAAATAAAAAGGGCTGGAGATATGGCTCAGTGGTTAAATGCCCCTGGGTTCAACCCCATACAAAAAAAACAAAAAAAGCGTGTACCCAAGAATATCTTTTTCAAGATGTCCTGGAGAGTGGAAAGGTGGCTCTGTCATTATGCTTTCCAAGTGAGTTGGTTTGTCTTCTCCAGACCCCAGTTTGCATCATGAATGCTCAAGATGAGTAGAGTAGATTCTAGAAGCTACTTTTCTGCAGTATTTTAAGTTTTCATTGAAGAATTGATTGATGAAAGATAAGCAAAACAAAATGTAACTTAAAAGAACAGTATGATTGCTTTTGAAATGATGACAAAAGTCACAGTATTTGTAGGGATAAAAATGCAGCTGAAATGTTTATGGAATCTTGGATTCCTGTGATGCATGCTATCTTATTGACTATTTCAAAGTCTAGTCTGGGCAACTATTTTTCAAGCTTTAAAGGACAGGTCATTCAAGCCCTTCAAAATAGAGGAAAGAAAGCAAAAAAAAAAAAAAAAAAAAAAAGGTAAATGAAAAGTACTGTAGGAATGAGCACATCCTTCATTATATTGAGTTTAAAAGTAGACCTCTTCAGGCCACCAGGAATATTGCTAGTCTATTCATACTGGCAAAAGGATCATCTATCTTTGAAAACCTATACAAGAAGGATGTTTATTTGCAACCTTTCCAAGAATATAAGTTCCCTATTTCCTATAGAAAAGTAGTGACAAGATGGGCAGCAACCTACGACATCATTCATTTTTCCAGCAGGAAGTCCAGTTTGCCAAGGTATGTCTGGTTGAGCTATTGAGGGTACCCCTCTTGTGTCTAATACTAAGTACTAGGATTCTATTTAATGTTAAGCAAATAGATTTGAATGTGTGTCTTATGCCCAGCAATAGTAGGTTCCAGAATACCAAAGTAAGAAAGATATATTCCCTACCCTAAAGTTACTCTTATTTAGTAGGGAAAGCAGGCTTGGTAACAACCAACTATAATGGGATATAATGTGTATTTATTAGATAGGCAGAGCCTGCCACCTTAACTCTGCTAAGGGAAAGATTACCTTATTTTATCTATTCTAAAATGGAGATTAATGATCTGAAATTAGGACACATCTTATAATAGATATTGTCTCATAATTATTATTGGCATCTCCCCTCTCCTTTCCTTTTTTAAAATGTGGTATTGGAGATAGAACCCAGGAGCGCTCTCCCATTGAACTATATTCCCAGTCCTTTTTATTTTTATTTTAAATATTGAGAAAGCTTCCATAAATTGCCCAGGCTGACCTTGAGCTTGCCATCCTCCTGCCTTAGACTTCCCAATAGTAGGATTCCAGGGGTGCACAGTGCTTGGCTTAGAATGAGTAGGATTTTTGCTAGGTGGAAAAACAATGTGTTTTCCTTTATTTATAAGCTTTAGTGTTAGAAACTGAAATCCTAACTTCAGAGACTCTGACCTGCTTGTTTCTTAACAGTGGGAGCATCATGGGGAAAAAATAAGTGTCACATGAAATAACATGTGTGCTCTATGTCTGGCAATGATCTAAAAACCTAAATCTGAACCCTGGGAGACAGGATACTAATAATATCCCCATTTTAAAGTTAAGGAACCTGTTGAGGTTAAATTAATTGCCCATGATTACGCAGCAAATAAGTGGCGAATTAAAACCCAGGAGTCTGGCTTCAGCTTTTAAATACTGACATGAAACTCTCAAATGAGCATTTACAAGACAGCCTCTTTTTGTGAATTGCAATGCCTTGCACAAATGTTAGTTATTATTTTATGCAAGAAGAGGACTTTTCAGGTTAAGGGAACAGTAACAAGAAAAGCCCCATAATTTCAAAATATTCAGGAATTTCTTTATATTAAAGTTTTTTTGGGGGGAAGGAAGGATTGAGGTAGGGAGGGCAGCGGTATCACTAGATGGAAGCTAGAAAGTTATATTGATATAAGATTATAAAATGTATTATAGAGCATTTGGGATTTGGGGCCTCATCTATAGCTTATGGAGAATGTTAAATATTTTTGAGCTGAGGAGTGACTCAGTCACATTTGTGATTTAGAAAGATAGGCAGCAGCAGCAGTAGGGGAAGGTGGATTCAAGAGGAGCAAGACTAAAAGCAGGAAGGCCAGTTGGGAAGCTGACTCTTATTTTTTTCCTTCTTTTTTTCCAGTGGTGCTGAGAATCAAACCCAGAGCTTCATGCATGCTAACCAGGTACTGTACTACTGATCTATACCCCCAGCCCTCAGGAGACTGACATTTGTGCAGGCCAGACAGGCAGTAGAGGTCTGAACTTGGGCTATAGTTGTGGTGATGACAAGTAGGGGGTCAAACCTGAAAGGCATTTTATTTATTTTATTTTTTATTGGTGCATTATAGTTGTACATAAAGATGGGATTTGTTCTCACATATTCATACATGCAAACAATACAACAGTATACTTTGGTGAACACTCCCTCACCTCCCTCCTCCCATCCCAGGTCTCTTGCCTCTCTTTCTGGGGTATATATTTATATACCCAAGTATATTGACATAACTCTTATATGTATGAAAAGCATGTTTGCTTTTTTTAAAAAAATATATGTGACAATAGTATATACAGTGACATAAAAGCTTGGAGTGTAACTTGTTTTAACTCAGTTTCAGTATTTCCCTTTCCCCACCCCCTGTTCCTTTTCGAAATACTTGACAATAGGATAAACATTAGCATTTTTATAAAGGCATGCAGTATAACTTATTCTAATTCAGTCCCCAGCATCCCCCCATTCTCCCCCTTTCTCTTCCCTCTATTGGTTTCTGAAAGGCATGTTAGATGGAGATCTAAGTCAACTCAGATAAAGACAATGTACCTCTCCAACAGCTCATGTGAAGGGTGGAGGATGTCACCAGAGGGCAGCTCATCCAACTGACACAGGAGTACATGGCCAGGATTTGGCATCTGTGTACAGACAGGTAAACCCAGTGTGCTCACCATGTAACCCATGGAGATGGTTGTGGTTGTTTTTAATCAGCTATTCAGAGCCATGCTGTAATCATGACCACCTGTTGTCCTGTGCCTTTGGCAACCTAGCTAGAGTGGTCATGGGGAATCTTGTGGCTATTAGATGACCTGGAAGTTATGGAATGGGATGGCTAAGGATGGTGGGAAGCACCTAATTTCCAGAAGTCTGATAAGAATAGGTTCCACTAGTAGTCAACAGTAATTTAGTGTCCATAGTGCTCAAAAGAATGGAAAGAGCTAAGGATGGTGTCTCTTTTCCTGAATCAGCTGGGAGGTCAGAATGTGAACAGCTGGAAAAATATTCTGAATAGGGTAAAAGTTAAATGAAAAGTGAACAATGAAGAGCAAAGTGAGGGTTGGAAAGCTAATGTGCGCTTTGTTGGTGTAAACTGGATGGAAGCTGAGCAGACTTGGCAGATGCTCAGGTGGGTTGGCATAGCGGTAGGTTGGGAATTATGCATATTCCTGACAGCTGCCTCAAAATATGGTTGACTCTCCATATTCCAAATGCCCTATGGCCAAAAAGAAAACAAAAGAGAATCTCACCAAGAGTTTCTGAAGTTGTGTTTACAGCCCTAAAATACTATTCCTTACATTCCATTCCGAGAGAAATAGCTGGTTCCTTATGAGAACTAGACAGCCCATCCTCTACCATCTGATCATTCTGTATTGCTCTGAACCTGGGATTGCCCTAAGGATCCTAAGGGGGTTTCTAGGGATGGGATGCCCCCTTCCACAATATGCCATGTGACACCAGCTCAAATGTACTAGTTGGACAGGCAGGAGTTGAGGAGGACAAGGACTCCAAGAGGGACTGTATTGGTCAGCTTTGCATTACTACAATAAAATATCTTAGGCAGCTAACTTATGAAAAAGAAATGGTGTATTTAATTCCTAGCTTTGGAGGTTTGAAGACCATGATCAGGTGTGTGTGGGGGATTGATTTGGCCTCTGGTGAGGATGGCAGAAGATGGCAAATGATGGCAAGAACATGTGTAGGAGCATAACAGTCTCGTGTTGAACTGGAGCAGGGACAGAAAAACTGGGGTGCCACAGACCCCTCCAAGAATTCCCCCAGTGACCTAAGGACCTCCCTGTAGGCCCCACTTCCTGAAGGTTCTGCCACCTTCCACTTCCCAATAGTGCCATGCTGGGTGCCAAACCACTCGCCTCATGTCCAGGAAGAAAAAGAGAAAGAGGAAGAGAAAGGGGATGATGTTCACAATCCCCTTCCAGGGCATACCCCCAAAGTCCTAAGGACCTCTCACAGGTCCCATCTCTCACAGGTTCAACCTCCTCCCAATAGTGCTACCCTGGGCAGCTTAAAATGTGGGCTTTTAGTGAACATTCAACGCCCAAACTGTAGCACACATCCATACCCTGCTCCTAGGGGGTTAGCAGAGGGAGTGTCTGAACATTTTGGCATCACTGGCTTCCCCCTAAGACTAAAAAAATGGGTGGTCAATTATTGTAGAAAGAAGATTTAAATGCTGGAGAAATATCCATTGAGCTGGCAGAATTGGGTTATTGATTAGTCAAGTTCCAAAAAAAAAGTGAATAGGAATTAATGAGAAGGTAGATTTTCAAATATAACTGCAATCAAGATTTTAGTCTCAACACCTACATCTGATGATCTATAATGGTTGTCAACTTTTAAAAAAATTTTTAGTGTTGAGTTTTGAACCCAGGGGTGCTTAACCACTGAGTCACATCCCCAGCCATTTTTTATTTTTTAATTTTGAGATGGTCTTGCTAAGTTGCTTAGGGACTCACTTAGTTGCTGAAGCTGGCTTTAAACTTGTGGTCCCCTTGCCTCAGCCTTCAGAGCCACTGGATTATAGGCATGCACCAACATGAATGGTTAAAATCATATATTTATTCCACTGATCACCCTACTCACTTTTCTGTGGATTCTCTACAGGTTTTTATTGTTCCTATTAGCGTGTGGGACCCACAATTTGAAGCATATTCCAGATGGTGTCTGACTATTGTAGAGCAAAGACAACTAATACTTTCCTATTATATTATTCCCTAATGGTCTATTAATTTCATATAATTAGCCTCCTTTTAAAGTGCTTACCCTCTAAAGTACAGAGATGACTTTTTTCTTCCTATTTCTCTTCTCCCATCCCTTCTTTTCTTCCTTCCTTCCACATTTCAAGCCTTAACGTTTATAAATTGATTTAACATTTACTTTTTTTTTTTTAAAGAAAGAGGGGACAGTGACAGAGAGAGAGAGAGAGAGACAGGAGCAATTTTTATTTAGTTTTTCATGTGACTTTCATTCCTTGGACCCTTCATTGTGTATGTGGTGCTGGGGTTTGAACTGGTGTACTTGTGCATGCAAAGCAAGTGCTGTAACCACCTAGCCACTGCTCCAGCCCCTTTATTCTTGCTTTGACTTTGTCATTTATCTATTATGATTTTTATTTTGTTTTGTTTTGTTTTGGTATTTGGGATTGAACTCAGAGCCTTGGGCATTCTAAGAACATGCCCTACCCAAGAGCTAAACCTCCAGCCCATGTTATGGTTTTTTAATCTTAAATTTGTTGTTCGGTGTAATTATTGTGACTTAAAACTTTGTGACAGCCAAAAGATATGATTATCACAATACAAATATCTTCATTTATTCATTTATTTATTCAGTAGGTATTTATAGGTATATGGTATTATAGTCACTTCTCTGGTACCAAGCATTAATAAAATGTTGATTAGAACATGGCCTAGGACAGAGCCCTGTTGTACCTACTTCCACAAATACATTGGCAGCTAATCAACACTTTTTTGAGAATATGGCTATTTTATCCTTTATCACTTCACCTAAATCTATTTTCACCTAGTTTCCCTGACACCATTTTGTTTCCAAATGTATCTTCGGGCTTTTGGCACATGCATTGATAAAATGAGATCCACACTGTCAAGCACCCACCTTTTTCCAGACTAGAGGATTCTGTGTTTCCAACAACATTGTAGGCCATGACATGATGTGGGTCGTTTGAGCCGAGTGTGCATTTCAGCTTTGTATTTACGGCTGTGAACCTGTAGCAAATCATTTTGATTCTCCCTCTCCCTCTCTCTCTCTCTTTTTTCCTTTTCCTTTTTTTTTTTTTTAAGAGAGAAGGACTCAGAGAGAGAGAGAGAGAAAGAGAGAATCCGTTTTTATTTAGTTTTTCATGTGGCTTTCATTGCTTCGACACTTCATTGTGTAAGTGGTGCTGAGGTATGGAGCTGTGTCCTCACACATGCCAGGCAAGCGCCTTAAGTGCTGAGCCACTGCTCCAACCCTGATTCTCTCTTTTTTAAAGATGGATCTTGCTATATTTCTTGTCTAGGCTGGCTGGCCTCAAATTCACAATGCTCCAGTCTCAGCCTCCCAAAATACTTGGAGTCACTTAGAGTCTCAGTTTCCTGAACTCCAACAGGGACAATAACCCCAATCTTGAAAGGTCATTATGAGAATTAGACACAATACACTTAGCACTTTTACTTTTTCTTTTTTTTTTCCGGGGGGTGGGGCATGGCACTAGGGATTAAATCCAGGGCTTTGTGCATAACAAGCTCCATCCTGTTTTGTTGATACGTCTCCTCCAAATTCCTATTAACAGGAATATTCAGAGGCAAAATAATTAGATTATAAGAGTGTGAACTAATCAGTCCATCCTAGTTTGAATGAACTGACTAGATGGTAACTGTAGGCACGTGCAGTACCACTAGAGGAGATGGGTCGCTGGGTGTGTGTCTTGGAAGGGTGCATTTTCCCTGCAGTGCCCCCCATGCCCCAGCAGCCCAGCTTCCCTTTCTCTGCTTTCTGACCTTGCCCTGAGCCAAGCAGCTTTACTCTACTGGACCCTTCTCCTATAATAGGCTGTCTCATACTGGGCCCAGAATAATGGAGTCAGCCATTTATGGATTGAGACCTCTGACTTCCTCCGCCTTGGTTGTTCTTGTTAGGTATTTTGGTCACAGTAATGCAAAGCCTGACTCAAATATCTCCCAGCCCCCAATACTAAGTTTTAAACTTGCATAGGAAAAAACATCAGGAAGAGAGATTTCCAATTAGGGAAAATTAGATTTTTTCCAAATCCTATATAAATTCATGAAAAGCTTTAATGTAGGAATTTGCAAATGAGAGAAATAGTTTGTACAAAAATAATTATCAAGTAATTAAAAATATTTTATTATGATCTTTAATTTTAATGAAACAAGCTTTCTACTTAGTTAAAATATACCATAGTCCTTGTAGTTATTTCTCTTCATAATCTGTAGCAGAGTTTACAATTATCACTGTATTGCTATGCGATAGAAGACTTTCCCAAGGCTCAGAGAAAATATGCAAATTTTATTTACTGTGTGCTTCACGTGTAAAATA
The DNA here is from genome assembly GCA_004027875.1 of Aplodontia rufa. Classification (NCBI taxonomy): domain Eukaryota; kingdom Metazoa; phylum Chordata; class Mammalia; order Rodentia; family Aplodontiidae; genus Aplodontia; species Aplodontia rufa. The sequence goes on along the minus strand of PVKS010039302.1, from coordinate 4,047 downwards.
ACGATTTTGTATCAGAATCTGGAAGGATTATACACTGTGCCTTTTTTTTTGGTTATTCTAAAAGGAGGGTAATAAGGCTAATCAAAGAATTAAATATTTGCATCTGGTTTTTAAAATATAGGAAGAATAAAAACATTATAAATGTATCTGAGAGTGACATTAAAGGGTTGAGGGACGGGAAGGGAGGGATAATGCACTTTTCTTAATATAGCCTTTGTACCTTTTGAATTTTGTACTGCTTGCATATATAACTGATTCATAAAACAGTTAATCCTTTTAAGTTGTTGAAAAAGAACTTTAAATAACACTATCCTTTTCACTGAAAGCTTCTTTTTATGAAACCTCAAAGCCTGAATACATAGAAACCAAACTAAATTCCCCGAAAAGTCCCATTCTAGTCTGACAATATATGTGAGTGAGTTAAACCAGTTAAATGAACCACATTAAAATAGATATGCTTCTTAACAACTCCTAAACTCTGCCTGCTGGGCATTCAAGTGAAAACTAAATTGCTTCTACCTAATCATTTTGCCTAATCCTTTGCAAAAACTTCACTGAGAACACCAAATTTTTAAACATAGACACTTCAAATAATATAATGAACAAGACGGTAAACTGGATTTAGATATTAAAATATCAAAATCTGGGGCTGGAGCAGTGGCTTGGCGGTTACAGGGTTACAGCGTTTGCCTGGCATGCACAAGTACGCGAGTTCAAACCCCAGCACCGTGTACACAACAATCTCTTGAAGCACCTAAAGCCACATGAAAAACTAAATAAAATTGATTCTCTCTCTCTCTCTCTCTCTCTCCCTCTTTAAAAAAAATATCAAAATCTATCTTTCAAAATATTCTGGGCAACTGCATATTTGATTTTTGCTGATCAAATTGCATCATGTAAACAATAGACAATTTAAATAAACCTGGACTACCTAAAAGGCAAATAAAACATGAATTTTCTAAATAGGACTGTGCATGAGAGAGAGATTAAAAATATCAACCATCTGAAGATTTCTTAGGTCACTTAGTTTATGATACAAAATGAGAGCTCTCCAGATTGTGAAATTTCATGCAAATATTTATTTGTAAAGTGTTTTAGATCTTGATGTACTAGATAGCAGCATTGCAGCTTCCATTGCTCCAGCAAATGCTATGAGACAAACGCTATGACAGAAATTGCATTAGGTGGTTTGGGAAATGCCATTAAAACGCAAGCTGAAAGCGGTGGGTATAGCTCAGAGGTAGAGCACTTGCCTGCTATGTGTGAGGCCTCGGATTCTATATCCAACACCATATGAAAGAAGAAAAGAAGGAAGGAAAGGAGGCAGAGAGGGAGGAAGGAAAAGAAAAAATAAAAACCCAAATTAAATTGCTTGTGAAGTTGCTTGCACAATTGTAGATATTCAGTAAATATGAGACCTCTTGCCCTCTTTCTCACCAAGATCTCATAACCTCTGCCCTGAAACTGAAGAAACTATATTAACATCTCCTAATAAGACAGCCTGATAGCAGATAAGAGAGAAGACCATACTTTTTTTTTTTTTTTAAAGAAACAGGGATAGTGAGAGAGAGAGAGAAGAAATTGTAATTTAGCTTTCTATGTGACTTTCATTGCTTTGACACTTTGTTGTGCACGTGGTGCTGGGCTTCGAACCTGCATACTTGGTAACCATCAAGCCACTGCTCCAGCCCTGAGAAGGCTATACTTAAGGGACCACTTGGGCAAGAGTAGGTGGACCCAATCTGTTCTCTCTGTTGGCATTTAGGAAAAATTCAAGGTCACAAGACATAACCCTCAGACTACCTGGGAAAACTCTACGGGTAGCTTGATTCAGAAAGCATCCAGTTGGTCTCCCAGAGAACACTGCAGAGTCTCTGAAATCATTGCACATGGTTTTAACACAGACCTAGTTGGATATAGGTGTGAGGATTCCCCTGTAGATGCACGCAGAACAGCTTCTTCAGAAGCTGTGTCCAGATCAAACAGGCAAAGACACCTGTTCAAAGGTAATATTCTGTTAAGCAATTATCAGGAATCACTCATGAGTTTCCAGTAGATGTCTGAGGACTCTTGGGGACAAATGGCACCAACTGAAAGACCTGGCAGTTGTTCAAATGCCACATTGGGTTATTGCAGCAACTTCCAGCTGCTCAAATCAAAACTGTGGCTCAGGTCAGAGTTCTAGGAGCTGCATAATAACACTTTAACTAACATGTATCTTTCAAACTCTGAATTTTTTCCCTACAATATTAAAAAACTCAGTATAACATCATGTAACTACGTTTTACTGAGCTGCTCTTGTAGTAGACATTGTAGAGGCACATAATACGCTACATCAACTTAATACTTCTTCATAACAATCTACAAGGAAGCATTTTCATGTTATAAATGAAAAAGCTGAGTCTCAGAGAAATTAGTAATTTGCTCAAGTTCATGTAGCCAACAGATGGCAAAAATGAAATTTGAACTCAGGACTGACAAATACCTAGGATCACACAGCTTTATAATTATACATCAAGTTTCAGTGTGCTTGGTGAGGCAAGAATTAACACAGGGTTATTTTTGAGGATTAACTGAGAAAAGTTATGTAAGCACACAGCCTGTTGCCTCACATACAGTAGGAGTTCAATAAATATTTATTTATAAAAATCATTATCTTGGGGTGGAGTGGTGGCTCAGTGGTTATGGTGCTTGCCTGGCATGCACAAGTATACGAGTTCGAACCCCAACACCATGTACACAACAAAGCCTTGGAGCACTGAAAGCCACAATGAAAAACTAAAATAAAAAATTGATTCTCTCCTTCTCTCTCTTACTGTCCCTCTCTCTTTAAAAAAATAATAAAAATCATTATTTTATATCCTGAAATGTGCTGTGGAGTAGAACAGGCACACAAAGATTTTTTCTGTAGGGTTTTATTGGGTTCTAGGGATAATTATTTATTTAAAAATAGCAACACTCACATGATTTCATAGTAAGTCAGTTGGCCAAGTTAAAAATAGATTCTAAACATAGCAAGAGCAGAAATTCAATCTAAGATATCAAGTCATGGAAAGCAGTGACAGTGGTTGCAACAGAAAAAGAAGAGCATGCATAAACTGATTATGCATTTGGATAAAATTATACATCTCCATTTCAGTCTCACTTCCTTTCTTTGCAGCAGAGAGCACATACATATATTGCATATATTCACATATGCAAATAAATAAAACTAAGTTAAAATATTCCTGTTTATCTGTAATAACATCATTTACAAATCAATTAATTTTGAGATTTTGGTACTTACTAACGCATAGGAAATACAATAATATGCAGTTCCTTAACATTTTTAGAGAGAGGAGAGAGAATCATTAGTGTTTAAAATTTGATGCACAGATGGCTAGACTGGTAGATAACCAGGAAGAAGGGGAGACAGTCACTACAATCATAGCTATTACCTCTGTGCTCAGGAAATTTACAGTGGCAGACTCAGAAAGTTGAGTTAACACTCTGTCATTCTGTCATTTGAACCCCCAAGAGCTTATAGGCCAGATAAGAACTCTGATCACTGTGCCAAGGACTCATTCTCCAGAACCTCAACTGACTTTCAGGAAAGGGATGGAGCTCAGGTTCTCCTTTAGTCCCCTTCTTTTAAAATGTTTTTGTTTGGAGCACACAAATATTTTTCTTTTAGTTGCCAGGGTGCTTCAGCTGTGCACATGATTATTTGAGGAGAAAGCCATTAAGTGTTCATTTTTTTTTTTAAGCAGAGAGAGGCACAGTGTCTCTGTGTGTGTGTGTATGTGTGTGTGTGTGTGTGTGAGAGAGAGAGAGAGAGAGAGAGAGAATCAATTTTATTTACTTTTTCATGTGGCTTTCATTGCTCCGACACGTCATTGTGTACATGGTGCTGGGGTTTGAGCCTGCATCATTGTGCATGCCAGGTAATCACCATAACCAAGGAACCACTGTTCCAGCCCTGGCATGTTCATCTTTAAATCATTTAATCTTATTCCGTGAATATCAAGATGAGAATGACAGGTAAGGTATGATTGTAATTTTTTTTTT
>PVKS010039301.1:0-17363 GCA_004027875.1 Aplodontia rufa | reverse complement strand
ACCTGATGACCAGCTGGGGATATTAAAATATGGTCTGTGAAAGGAAATATATACTATGAAGATGCTGGTTTCACAAAAGGGAGAGAGAAAGTACTACTGCATCATTTGGACTAAAAAGCCTTCATTAAAGCTTTCAGTTTAGCATGGTCAAAACTCCCTGACTTCTACCTCTGGGAATGACACCAGTGGAGAGAAGAAAAATATGAGACAGCTGCAGTGGTCAATCCTCCACTCTCCAAACTAAGAAAAAAATTAAACAATGACAAAAAGATATTCAGATTTTGTATTTTTGGTAAAAATTATTTAAAAAATAATAATGATAGCTTGTGAGTAATTATGGCCCTGTCAGTTATGGTTTTTAAACCTCTGTCTTGTATGAGCTCATGGGTTTTGTGGTAAATTCATGTTTAATTCTGTGTGCCTAAATTAATATATTTGTTCTGATTAATTCTGTTTTATCTAACTAGTATATTGTAATCCCCTGGTTTTCATTTCCTGTTTTTATGAAAAAACAATTTTCAGTGGCTAACTCTCAAATACATTGGAAAAAAAGAGATCTCCCTTTACAGAATCCTAAGGAGAAAATAAACTTGGTGATAGCGGGAGTGACTCTGACCTCCATGAAGGACAAATGGCCACCTGAACTTTTCTGATTTCAGTGCCTTTCAAGGCTTACAGACTCTATACTTAACATTTCCAGCTGTATGGGCCTGCCCTATGTTTAGGTCATAATATAAAAATCCATGATAGTCTATGTTTTAATTTCTAAAGGGTCAAATCTAATAAAGGCTATAGTATATATCTATAGCTGCTATATCCTGCCTATAAATATTCAATACCTGCTAAAAAAACTACAAGATCCATGTTCTGTCTGTTTTCTGTTGTGTGTACACCAGTGAGCTTATAAAAACAAGTATTCATAAATTTAATTAATTGATCCAATTTGTCTTTTCAGTTCAACAACAACAACAACAAAAAAGGTCAGTGTTAAATTAGTGAAAGATAAAGATGTTTTCAAAATTGCAAACCCACATGTTTTCCTAGGTGGCTAATCAACCAAAACATTGGTTTCTGTAAAATGATTAAAATGTTATTTCCATTGTTTCTGGGAGTTTTCTTCAACAGAGTGAAGATAACTTACACTGTTAACTATGCCTAGCTGATATATTGATTTTCATGGATAACCTAAAATTAACAGTTAAAAATAAATAAATTAGATGTAACAAAAATGGAATTAATTTTAATAAATGTTTATTAGAAGAGACATCTACTTGCGGAATTAAAATGCTAAAACATTAACTGCTAAATATAAATTCAAGTGCTTTGGCTTCTTGAATTCTATAAGGTGACATATATTTGGGTTTACCAAATGTGCTTTTATAAATTAATAAATAGAAAAAGAGTTTAAAATTGCTTTGTTTTTAGGACTTCACTATAAACAAGGTTATTAGAAGTTAAGATTCTAACACTATAATATATAAAAAGGTTTCACTGTGTTTCAATTAAGGTACTATTAATAACAAAGTATTTGATCTTATCAAGAGGAGTAATTGAAAAAAATTCAGAGACTGTATAAGAATTGCTTCACAATGTAAATTTAAGAATTGGGTCAGCAAGTAGGAAAGAGATAAAGTTATAGGTATGGAAATACATTTTGGTATGGAAATTAGAATGAAAGAAATGTTTCTGGATGAGACAGTATTTTGTATGGTAAAATTAACAAGTTATAAAGTATCTAAATAAATTACAAGAGTTTTGTGGAGGATAAGTATCAAAAGTCTGTGTGTGATTAAGTTCTCTGTAATTAGCACAGTCAGTTAAAATTATTGAAGTTTCCCCTAAGATCAAATATTAATGTACTGCTACAAATAAAAATTTAATTCTCTATGTGTTAAGGTAGTTAAGTGTTTCTTAAAATATTGATCTGCTATTATCTGCCCATATAATTCTGGTGTCTGTTAGGTTTTATTACTTTGGGAAACTAAGTCTTAAAAATTACATTTGGTATCTATTTTTAAACCTTTTAAATGGTTACTTCATAATTGCTTATATAATCAACTCTTACTTTTGATTACTACAATATAATTGACACCCTAGATTATGTGACCGGAGACACACACACACACACACACACACACACACACACACGAACAACACTTGTGTGAATGTTATTTAAATGATATGCAAATGTCTGCAAAATGAGAGTTTATATGGGTTTACTGGCAAGATAACTAATACATGCTCTCTTCTGTACACTGTATCTGACATAAAAAGGCCACATGGCCATTAAAAAATCTGGCTTATCTCTGCTTACTTTGACCAAGTCTATCTCTCATCATTCAGTTTGTTTTCTAATGAACAAGATTTCTGCAAGCACTGCTAACCCATGGAGACCTTTGATTATTGTTACTGTACACTATAGATTCCAAACTTTACTTTAAAAGTTATTATCAGTTAAATTAGGGACATCTGTGTAATTGTGAAACTAATAATTACTAGCTTTTTTTGTATATTAGATATGCTCATGTTCCTCTACTGTACAAGCTTGTTAGCTTAAAAACAAACAAACACACATACAAAAAAAAAAAACACTTGACCAAGTTGGTGTTCTCCAAACTGACACAGTCAGTAGTAGTATCTTTTGGAGTTGCATAAAAATACCAAATTTAGTTGGGGATTTTCTTATGTCATTAGATGTTCTGTAACTAGGTAAAGGTAACCTGTAATCAATAAAATATGTTTAAGATTTTGTGTTACTCATTACACTGCAGTGGAAATTTAAATATATTTTTGGAAAGTAATAAGGAAAACCTGGCTTATTTAAGAGCTGGAAACATGGCACTGAAAACATTTTGCTACTTTTTCCACAGCAAGAAAGTCAGGAACTCCCTTAGCTTTGATTTGATTCATGTTTCAAATGTGAGGTTGTATTGTATTAACTGATAGTCATATAGACTTAGGAAACAATATATGAGAACTATGTAAAATGAAGTTTAACAGATAAAGATCAGCTTCAGAAATAAAACCCTTCACCTAAGAGTTGTCAACAGATCTTTCTTGCCTGAGATAGGACTAAGTCTCTCACCTCACTCCATGTTAGGATGATTTCAAAGTAGGCTAAAATTAAATTTATTTAAAGTTAAGTTCAAAAGGTAGATTTTTGTTGCAGATTACTGTGATCTCATAATAAACAGGGGATATAATAAAACTAAGTAAAGGGTTGGGATTTTAAAAATTATTTCCTGGTTCATAACTATTATACAAAATAAGTATGCTTTTGCTTTTGTTAATTCCATTTTGTATTTTCCTTATAAAACTTTACAACTGTTGTCTGAGTTTTTTGTAGAAGTACAACTTTTGTAACAGCTTGGGTTTATTTGGGAAAAAAAGCCATCACCTATGGGACAGACAGGCTACAACTTCTAGTTCTAATACTGAACCCCATTAGATTAAAAAACTGTAAAATTATACATATTAAAGTTGAAACTTGTACTCCTACTTCAAAATAGGTGAAACTGGACTACTGAATGTTTAAACTCAAAATTCAGAGAATAAAGGAAGTAAAAGGGACAAGTAGATATAGTCAGTATTTTGGCAAATGCCCTTTAGGTTTGCTGGGACTCAGGAAACAATGGGAATTCTCTAAGGCCTTTGCCACTCTAGGTCACATGACCTCCTGATCAGGGTGATCAAAGAAACCCTAGAGAATCAAAAGCAAATCAGTGTACATGCTGGAAAAAAGAGGTCAGTGAAGAGGGAGATGTCTCTGGTGTTTATCAGAGAAGTCCCATGTGATCAGCAAGACTCTGACTCATCCTGGCACATGGCAGGGGAAGAGAAAACTAGAGTAGTGAATAGACTTATTGCAAGCTCCCAAGAGTGACCCCCTAATGGAATCTCAGCTGACTTTTAGTAGATTGGAACAGGTTAGTATTGATCAACGTGGTCTTAAACACCTGGCAGAAGAGTATTCCCTAAGCATAGACACACAAGTGCATATAAGAGAAAGGAGAATGTTGCTATTTTATGTAACTTAAGATGTACACTTGTACCAGCCCCTCCAAAGCAAGTAAAGTTGGAGAATATAAAGAAAAAGTTCTTAAATGGGAATACCTGATAGCTGCCACAAAAGACTTCCAGAAGTCATGGTTTTTCTCTGCGTCAGTTTGAGACCTACAAATCTTCCTCACCACCTACATAGGTGGGTTTGATTTGTGTTTCTGTATTTGCAGGTATGATTATCTAATCTCAAAATTTGTCCCTATATCTTAAGTACAACTCAAAGGAGCATATGTTACTTTATAAAAAAACTAAGTGCTATGTATATGTTTCTTTCAACTCTGCTAATGTTTCTAAAACCTTAATTGGCCTCCACTCACAAAACAATGACATGTGGAGATGTCACCTAAAGCTTTAGTGAATAACCATCTTCAAGATATTCAGAGATCAGCCAATAATGCTGATTGCAAAAATAATGCTTGGCTATTTTATTATTGTTTCAGCAGGATCCCTGACCTATGTACACCTCATCCAGTCACCCACCATCTACTGCCATGGACCTCTGGACTGTCCTGATGCTAAGTACTTTTACGCTTTGTCAACTGATATCTCAGTTACTGTTGCTTGGTTTACTATATTAGATTCATTTTCTGTATACACCTAGACCCTCAATCATATATCTTATTTGCCTTTGAGGAGCTAAATGGTGGATCTCAACCCAGATCAATGGTAATTTTCATCCTAACATTAATTTTTTGTATCTTAGTTCAGTTGATTCATTCCAGGATAAAACCTGCTAAACTTCAGATGATGATAAAGATGGAGTCACCCATGAGCACTCTATGAGCACAACCTTTTTCATGGACCTCTTGACCCTAACATTCTTAAAAGGGAAACCCAAACTGCTTACCCCACATCACCCCCTCTCTGTCTTAAGAAGCTAGGGTTGTTATCATCCAATCCCCCTGACAGCAATAAGAAGGGGGTGGGAATGAGGCAGGGGGAAACTCAGGTAGTCAATGTAGACAGAATAAGGGTCAATAAGAAGGAAATTGACTGACAGTTCTTTTTTTCTTTTTTAATTGAACAAACAGCACCTGTCATAACAAATATGTAGTTATGCATATTAGCTTGACATCCTCTCTGCTAACAAGGGTGGCTTGGACACAGACATTTGCTAACACAGGAACTTACTGGGACAGATTAAAAAGTGGCTGTATTTAAATTCCCTCAATGGGACTTCTGGTGTACTACGCTGTGTTTACTGTTATGTTTTAGCACGTAGCCAAAGCTGGGAATGAGCTAGCTCATGACACACTCTGACTCAGTGTCTGTACAGCTCTGAACACCATCCCACTGGCTGCTGAGCACCAGTCCAGAGCAGCAGATGAAACTGGAGACCATCTGCACATTACCTTATCTAAAAGTGTGTGTGCCTTTCTGAAAGCCCGCTAGATAGCAAGACTGAGTTCAAGGAGGAATGGAATATCCTTTAGGCCACAAAGGGTCACCCTCACACTTGCTCCCTCCTTAACCAGTCTGATGACTGAGGCACAGATGTTATCTCACTCTGTAGGCTCCAGATCCTTCAGGTGGGTGAGCCCTGGTCAAATGTGCTCCAAAGAAGGTTCTATGCTTGAGGAAAAATCTCTGGGACTCAGGTAAGAGAGTTGAATACCTGCTTGGCTGGGTGGCCATGGGGAGCAGAGGTTGGTGAGAAGAGGGGCTGGGGCATTCCAGGGGCATTCCAGGGCAGCTGAGAAGGGAAAAAGGATTAAAAGTTAAGGGCCCAGGAGCAAAACCCAACACTGCAATGGGTGAGGATCCCCTTGAATCCCTGGTGGCTCCTTTAGAGCCAACAGCTTACCCAGATTCCCCAGAAGCATTTGCCCTATGTCCTTGATGATGTGGTCCTCCCATTTATCCACCCTGAAACCTCTAGGTGAGAAAGGGAGAGAGCACATTAGAAGCACTGATACAAAACTCAGGGTAGGACAGCAGTGAGGTGTGTGTTTAGCAAATGTTCACTCAGGCCTACTAGGTGATAGGTACTGGGAAAACAGTGATGGTAGGATAGACACTCCCCTCTTGAAGTTTATAACATGCCAGGGGATCTGCTCTGTCTCTTACTACTGGCCAACAGGCCCTCTACTGTGTGTGACCCTGATCATAGCTGAGAGATTCACAGATGGGACACAAGATCCAGGCCACCAGGCATATTCCCTCAAATGTGAAATGACATTCCAGGGCTGCTCAGTCTATTCCTGTGGCTGGATGGAGCAAGAGGCATGGGGAACTTTGAGGGGCTGTGGAAGAACTAGCCTCCCTGATGCACCAAAAACTCTCTTCATAGGACCAGAACAGAACTTAGATGGAGGAGGGAGCTGAAGAAAAGCTCAAGAGAGAGACCAGAAGAGTGGCAACCTCTACCCCAGTGCACTGAAAACCCGCCTTCAGAGCCAGAACAAAACCTGGTTGCAGGAGGGAGCTGAGGCCAGAATGTAGCTGAAGAGAGAGACCAGAAAAGTGGCAAACTCTACCCCAGTGCACTGAAAACCCTCATTCAGAGCCAGAACAGAAGCTGGGTGCAGGAGGGAGCCTCTCCATCAGAGAGGCTGCTGAGACCGCTGAATCCAATGGTGCTGTCTTTTTCATGCCAAATCAGTGTGACTGGGAATTAGCTATAGAGCACTAGTTAAAAGCTTTTGTTGGAGGTGCTCTGCTCAAACTCAGGGCCTCTTGCATGTCAGGAAAGTGCATTAACAATGAATTATGTCCCCAGAAACATTATCTTAACCATGCCTGGGAGCCCAAAAACTCTTACTCAGTTATTAATTGAGAGATCTCCTTGTCCAAATGTCTCTCTTCTCTTTCAGTTTCTGAAATCCAAGTGCAAGGACTCTTCACTAGTCCCCTCAGCCTGGGCAGATTTGGGAGATGGCCTCTCACAGGCATACAAGTTTTACACAATTCAGAGCCTCTGTGATGTTCCCAAGGAGCCACCCCACTTTTGCTTGGTAAATGGAACATTTCCTAGGCTTCCTGGGAATCCAGTACTTCATCAGAAGTGGTCTATGTGAAATCTGGGATAGGTCCTTTGGAGGAGAGGGCATGCCTTCCATTTTCTCCTGCCTGGAATGTGTATGTAAAGCCAGAGCTGAATAGCAATCTTGCATAAGGATGCAGAAACCACATGTTGGGGATGCGGAAGGAAAAGACGGAGGTTTGGGTCTCCAATGACCATGAAAGCCACTCTCACTTGGGATTTTCTTTCACTCTCAGCCAAACCTAATCCTATCTGAAAGCCCCACCCTGACCTCCAGTGTGACCCCAGAGAATGTGCTGCAGGACTTCTCCTTAAGTTCTCAAATTCTGCAACATCACTGGGTAAAATAACCCTTCCCTGGGGCTACAGTTCATTGGTATCCTTTCTTTAAAAGCCACAAAGGCCAGCACCTAGCACATGACTAACCTTCAGGAAGTGTGTTGGATGAATTGTTGACATGTGATATAAGACGCAGAGGAAGATGTGGCTCCTGTTCCTAGATGGGTTGCTCGTGACAGTCACTCAATAGTAGTGGACATCCAGGCCCACCCCTGCCTTCAGAGAATGTATGGCCTAAGCCCAAAGAAAGAACACCCAGTAGTTAGGTCCTTCCTCCAGACAGCTCCATTTAAAGCTCTACTCACACATCCCTGCACCTGGAAGGCCTTCCCTGACCACCTGCCTAAAATGATGATGACTCAGTCACCTACATCACCCTGCCCAGATGTTTTATTGCATTTCTCACCACTGGTTGTGCATTTTAGTTATTTTCATATCCCTGTTATTATGGTGAACTCCATGGGGAAAGGGACTTTGTGTTTTTTTCCCTGACAGCACTGTGTCTTCAGCAGTATCTGGAATATAGTAGACACTCCATAAACATTTGTCAAATGAACAAGTGAATGAGAAATAACTAATCAGCTAATTATAAGTCTGAATTTATGCCAAAGGAATGTCTAATAGCACTGCAGTTTCAGACTGGGCAAGTGGGAAGGCAAAGATACTCTGCAGGGAGCTCCAAGTGTCCACAGAAAGTTGCACTAGAGAGACAGAGAGTCATGGGCACAGGGGTAAGTTGGAGGCACAGAAAAGAGACTTTTGAGAGAGTGTGTAGAGAGAACAACAGAGATAGAAGCCTGAAACCACTCAGAGCTGGGCATAGTGGTGCTTGTCTGTAACCCAAGTGACAAGGGAGGCTGAGGCAGGAGAAGGCAAGTTCCATGTTAGCCTGGGCAACTTAGAAAGAACTATCTCAGAATTAAAAAAAATAGAAAGAGCCAGAGACACAGCTCAGTGGTTGAGCACTCTTGGGTTCAATCCTCAGGACTGAAAAAAAAACACCCACTCAGAAATTTCCATGTTACATAAGGAGCAGCAGGAGACAGAGAGACCAAATTACCAGGCAAAGAAACAGAAGCAGGAGATGAAGCTGAGGCACCTGCAAGGAGGACAAAGCTCAGAGTCCTGGTTGAAGAGTCAGGCTATCAGAGACTGCTGCAGTTCAAACTCCCAAGCTCTTCTGCTTTCTGACTGTGAGACAATCTCTGGTACTCAGAGACCTCAGTTCTAAAATGGGGAGGATAAAGTGTCTGCCTCAAAAGTTACTAGAAGGATTTTGGAGATACATTAGAGTAAGCTAGGCAAATGCTCTACCACTGACCTACAATTCCCAGCCACATGAAGCCTTCTTTTAAAAAGGGAATTAATTATCTTGAATAAGTGAGGCAATATCTGGAGTCCCATGCCACAGGGAAATCAAAGGTAGAGGACACTGAGTTACCCTGGAAGAAAACACCATCCAACCGATGCTTTTTACAAACTGTGGTTTCTCGCCCTGTCATCAGGGCTTACTGCCACTTATTCATTGGACCTTGCCTCCAGCCTCACCACCTCTGGGGAGGCCTCTTTGAACAGCTAAAATCTGGGCTCCCCTTTCCAAACTGGGCTCCTAGCATCTGCTCCTCAGGCTGTGGCTCCTGGAGGGAAGGAGCTGATTGGCACCTGTATCCCAGTTGCTGGGCTCAGAGAAGGAGCTTCATCAATGAAAAAAGACCAAGTCTCTCATGATCTAATTGAGAGGAGTGGTGGAAATCAATCATGGGGCATCAGAAGTGGAGGCTGAGTTTTTGGAAAGACTAGAAGCTACTGGAGTGGACAGTGTGAAGGTGGGGAGCTGTGGACCAGATTAAAGGCAGGGCTGGGTGAAAGGAACACCTTAGCAGTGAGACTGGAGAAAGAGCTGGGCAAAAGCACCTGAGGACACAGGAGTGTAGGCCAGCACAGCCCTTTGCAGACTGGCGGGCAGGAAGAAGAAGAGAGGAGGGCCTGGACTTTCCCAAAAGCACAGGTCTGCCAGGGAAAGGTGAAGAGAGCTGAGCTGGGTGGGCTGCAGTGAGCTGGACAGGAGGGTTAGGCTCTGACATGCAGGGTATCCTAAGGCACCATGGCAATTTGGGTTGTCCTGGAGAGAAAGCTGAGGCGCCAGTCTTGGTGAGACTGCTGGTAGGACTGGGAGCCGCACTAAGAGGCAGAAGAGCAGCAATTGGGAAGCAAGAGTGACTGGGAAGGGGAGGTGTTCTCCCAGATCGGGGCTGGGACCCTCAAGGGAGCAGGGGTATGGGAGGAGGGGCTGGAGGGCAGCGTGTGTAGCTGGAAGTGATTTCTCAACTAGGAAATGATACCTGTTCCCCACCCACTGAGTCGTGGGTCTGAGGCCCCTGGGTCCAGAGGCTCTGTGGCACAGCAGGGTCCTGGGCGGGGGTTGGGGGTCGGAGAGCAGCTTCCCAGATGCTCGTGAAGACCAGAGCTCTGCAACAAGCTGAAACTATGGCTCTGCAAGCTGGGCGAGCAACCTGGCAAACTGCGGGGTGCAGACCCCGCCCCTTCCAGGAGGGGTCGCCCTGACAACATCTCCGTCTGACCACACCCCCTTTCCCATCATAATTCTTGTTCTCCAATGATTTGGGAGAATTGAGGGCACGCCCATCCCATTGCTGCCTAGGACTGCCCTGGTTACTGAGCTCCAGCGCAGCTTGGACCAAGGGGCTGAAATTGCCAGAAGTGATTTCCCAATGCCTACTGGGATGGTGGTGATGTGTCCCCACCAGTTTCGCCTGCTACGCCCTGGTATATCGGAGGAAACCAGAGGAAGCAAATTGACCGCATCCAAGAGAAAGGTAAAACACGCTGAGTCATGGTCAGAGCCCCTCCAGCAGCCAGGTGTAACCAGAATCTGCCACTTCTGAGGCACCCCTCAGTTCCCCCACCAAAGTCTTCTCATCCACCCTCTCCCCACAGAAACCCAGCCCCCGGGCTTCACCAGTCCGCCCTTGGTGACTTGGGCCACTCCAAACTTGTTCCTGCCCTTCACTGGACCTCCCTAAGCTCCCTGGGTGCTGATCTGCAAGGACCTTGGCCAGGCCATGTGCTCTTCTCCCTCACTGTGCAGCAGCTGCTGGAGTGCCACGTAGTTAAGTCACTGTACCCTCTGATCCCCCAGGACTACCTTGTCTCAGCTCTGTGCCCACCTTCCCCACCGTGGAGTGCAAAGTAGTTACCTAACCCTAACCCATTGGAGCCTCCATGACTACCTTGTCCTGGCTCTGTGCTCACCTCCCCCATCTTGGAGCAGCAGAAGTCTCACGTAGACTTCACTCTGAAATGATGTTTGGGCTGTGCTCTGTTCCCAGATTCCCTGGTGCAGTGCCTTTACTGCCTTCTGATGTTAGGATATGGGAAGGACTGGAGTGCCCCTCAGAGCTCTCATGCCTACCAGGAGCACTCATGACTAACGGGCCAGACTTTGGACTTCACACCCAGTCCTCTGAGTTTCTCTGACCTCTTGAGCTGCTCTGGTCTAGTTACAGATTTCCATCTGGAAGGGGCCTCTGGGGACCATGAGACCTAGTGCCCAGAGTTTTTAGGCTGACTTCCTTCCGGTGTACACATGAGTAACTCAGAAAGCCTGCATACTCTCCAGTGAATTAGGTACATTGACAGTATCTCTGAGTGCCCAGGGAGAACGGGTTTGGGTTGGTTTGGTTTTCTCCCAGGTTTCAGCCTTCTGCAGAGTGTTAATTTTTTTCTACTTCTGACTTCTGTACCTCACAGAATTACAGAAATCTCTGCATTGGGGACTGGGTGCTTTTCAGGCAGTGCTTCTGAAGTGAGATGTGCATGTCCTAATGTGGAGCAGATGCTGGCAACTGAGCCTCACAGTTTATGTCTTCCCAACTTGGGGTGTGGAGGCACTGAGATAATAATTAGAAGGCATTTTTCTGAAGCATCAATTTTGTTTGCTTTTCTCTTTTTCTTTTTAAAAGAGAAGGACAGAGATAGAGACAATCAATTTTTATTGGCTTTCATTGCTCCAACACTTAGTTGTGTATGTGTGTGCTGGGTTTGGAACCCATGTACTTGCACATGTGGGGCAAGCACTGCAACCACTGAGCCACCATTCCAGGCCTTCTTTTATTTTCTTGAGTGAGATTAAACATATTAATGGATTTAGGGATGACACAAGATTATGATAGACTTCTGTCTGAAATGATGTTTGGGTTGTGCTCTCTTCCCAGATTTCCTGGTGTGGTGCCTTTAATGCCTTCTGATGTTAGAATATGTTGATGTGTAAATCTTTTGGAAGGACTGGAGTGAAGCTCTAACAGACGTATAGACAGGACTCCACTGTGTTTCTAAACTGCCCAGGGCATAGTGCCTGCCTACTTACTATTTACTTTTCAACCACTACTTCTGTTTTGCCCCTGAGAGCTGCTGACTTGTGACAAAGTAGGGACTTAGGAGTTAAAAGATTGAACTTAAACTCCATTATTCCTTTTTTTTAAGAGAGAGAGAGAGAGAGAGTGAAAATCAGTTTTATTTAGTTTTTCATGTGGCTTTTGTTGCTCTGAGACTTCATTGTATACATAATGCTGGAGTTCAAAATCCATGTCCTCGTACATGCCAGGCAGGTGCTCTAACCACAGAGCTACCACTCCAGCCCCCATTATTGCCATTTTTTTTGAAAAGCCTTGTTAACAATCCATTTCTTCAGTCATTAATAAATCATTAAAACATCTTTTAGGATTATTGGTGGTGTTATATCAGATGGTGCACTTAAGGCTATTTTATGAAAAGTGTAGAGGAGAATATGAATATAGGGACTTATGATTCTCATGAATATCACTGTTTTTCACAGTTCAGAGAATATCAACAGAAGACCAGACCTGGTGTTCTTGCAGGAGCAAAGAAGATTAAAAATGGCATTAGCCCTGAGACAACCACTGGTGTTGGTCCTCAGTCACCTGATGATGTGAGTCTTGGCTGGCCATGCTCCCATGAGTTGGAACTTAAAGAGCAATACAGGGTAGTGGTTAAGATAAGAAATGTGAGGTACTGGTTAACAATTCTGGGTTTTAAAGCTGGGGGTATATCTCAGTGTTGGAGACCTTGCCTAGAGTGTATGAGGCCCTGGGGTCAATTCTCAGCATTGAAAAAATGCACATATGTATGGTTTATACATACATTTATGAAGTTTAAATGAGATTGTTGTTTTTCTGTTAATTTTCTAGCACAGAGCCAGGTCTGGTGTATACATTCAATAAATGGTAATTGCTATTTGATTTTCCTTGGCCTTGGTGACAACAGGGAAGCCAGGCCATTAGACCAGCCACTGACCATCAGGCTCTTCTTTTAGGATATGCCACCCAAAGTGCCCCAGGTTGTGGTGAGGGTAGCCCCAGGCTCCAGGATTAAAAGAGTATTTGAATTTTGAGTCCATCTTTGATATTAGCTTTGTGGGTGACCTCAGAAAAATTCTTTCTCTCAGGGTCCCCCATACCTGTGGTCCCAGCTCCTGGGAAGGCTGAATAAAGGCTCATCTGAGCCCAGGATTTGAGACCAGCCTGGCAACATATTGAGACCCCTTTGTCACAAATCAAAGGAAACATACAAAAACATAAATTAGACCCTAGGCTCAGAAATGCCTTGGAAAACTGTCAAGTGTGATTGAGGGTGAGAAAGTGTTACTCTGGAATAACTACTGTCCTCAGTGTGATGGCTGCCTCTTTGGCCTGCCAGATCCTGACTCAGTTTTTGCATTTGCAGCACAATAAGGATCTAACCAAAAAGCAAAGAGCAAGATGCCCTCAGACTGGAGTTGTGCAAGAACTGGTAGGAAGGGGAAGGAGAATGGGTGGTCCAGGTCTTTAGTCAATGCCGAGGGTGCTGGTGGGGATACAGGTGAGCCTGGGGTGGTAGAGGGAGGTTGTACAGGTCTGAATGTGTCCAAAGCTATGCTGTAATCCCAGTTGTGCCCCTCATTCACAGGATGGCTCAGGCAACTCAACCTCTCTATGGCCTTTCACTTGTGACCAGATTCCTGGAGTCCCTTCTAATGCCACAGTTGTGTGATTGTGTGGCAAGGGTGGTGGGTTGGTGGTCAAAGTGACTCTTGCTGTTCTTGGTTCATTCCTTTCTGCACTGCCTCTGGCCACAGCCTAAACAACGAGGAACTGAAGCAGCAGAACTCATAAATGGAAGAGAGGCTCCATGTCCTACTGGCCAAGAAAGCAGCTATGGAGATGTCTGAGCTCTGACTGCAACAAGTGAAGCTGCAGCTGGGAAGCCCAAGCCCTAGCTCTCTGGAATGGTCAGGGTGGCCTCCAGCCAAGAGCTGGAAATTTTGGGTCTTTTTTCTGGTCCTGTTGTGGAATCCACTGGAAATGGCTGAAATTCCACAAATGGGATCCCTGCCTGGACTCCTGGAATCAGAATCACAGAGATAAGACTGTTTTAAATTTTTTTTCTAGTTGTAGATGAGAAGAGTACCTTCATTTTATTGCAATGCAGTGCTCAAGATCCAAGCCAGCATATCTCACAAGCTAGGAAAGTTCCTTGCCATTGAGCCTGTGATAAGGCCTTTAAGTTTTTATTTTTAAAACATCTTGGTTGAAAACACATCATGTTGTAGGTTTCATTTATATGTTTACTCAGGAGTCTGTTCCCTCTCCTGAGGGCTGAGCCAGTGCTTGTATGATGTGGTAGTACCCTCAGATTGTGCCCTGGTCCTAGCTCACCCCCTTGTGGAGGCATCACAGGGAACACCTGGGCTCCCTATGATAATATCCAGCAGACACAGGAAGCCATAGAGGAGCAGGGAAAGTTGGAGACACCTGTGGGGCAGGTGAGGCTTTGCAGAGGGAGTGATGTGAGAGGAAGAGAACTCCAGGTGGCCAGGAGCAGGTATGAACTGGTGACAGCCCTTCCTAATTTCTGTGCCCACTCTTGCAGTTGATGGAGTCCCTGAAGCATCTCCAGGGGAAGAGAGACAACTATGTTGAGAGACTGAGAGAAGAGACTGCCCTGTGGCAGCAGAGGATGAGGGAAATATTGGAGCAGGTGAGGCTTGATAGGTGGTTGCTTGGCTTTCTTGTGCATCTGCACAGTGGGAATCTGTTACTTGTGGAGTGCTCTTTTTTTGTGGGAGTGGGGCAGAGAGGAACCTGGGCTGGGTCCTCCAAGCCCTGGCTCCCTCTGCTCTTTCACCTGAGGTGGGTTCACACATTGAGGTAGGAGAAGGAGCAGAGTGAGAGAGTCAGGCACAGGAGCTGAACACCAGCTTGGAAGATTTGAGGAGTCAGATGGGTGAGCAGGGATGATGGTGACTTGGGAGCCAGAATAGGCCTGAGGGCTGTGGGGCTTCGAATGTTCCAGGGAGGGGAGTGAATTCAGGGGCACTGTGGTGGATGGAAAGGGGCCTTATCTCTGCATGCCCAGCTGCCTTGAGCATGACTGTGTAAGTGCCTGGAAGGTGACAGATCATCATCTAGGTAAGGTTTAGGGTAAGGTGCCAGAAAGAAGAGCTGAGTGCCCACAAGTGGGTTCCAGAAGCTGAGGGTGAGCCCCTTACTTGAGCGCTTCCTTTCTCAGTGGTGTCCCTCTCCCTAAGCAGGGCCTTCCAAGGCAGGGCAGTGGCTGCTCAGTCTCTGCCTGGAGCCACTGAAGGAACTGGAGAGCCTGGTTAGATAGCTCCTCCTCAGGTGCAGGATGATTTGCAGGAGCTAGAGCAGGCAGTGGAGTTCTGGGATTCTCAGGTGCAGGAGTGCAAGCAGATCCTGGAGACCATGCAGAAGGACCCATTAGATGCGCACTCTTGCAGAACCATGTGCTGAAGGAGCAGCTGGCAGAGCTACAGGATGGCTGCATCAGGCTGGTGCACAGCCCTCAGGCGCCATCCCATGCCAAGTCCTTTGGGGCAGGGCAGCACACCTGCCTGTCTTGGCCTCTGCCTCAGCCTGCATCCCCATAAACTGGGTGCTGTGAAGGCACCCCATGAGCTAAAGCCCTGGTCAGAAATCCATGGAGGGAGAGGTGATTCTTCCCTGCAGTTTGGCAGGTGGACACCAAGGTCTGGGGTCTCTAGCTTCATTGCATGGTGTTGATTACTCCTCTCTGTCCAGACTCATGAGAACATGAAGGTCATTAGTTCACTGCAGTCAGAGAACCCTATCAAGAGGGAGCTGTCCAGGAAGGTAGGTCAGCTGCAGGATAAGCTGGGAGAGCTGAAGAAGACTGTAACCCCTACCCCATGTGGCATGCAAGGGCCAGGGCACAGGCACTGGCCTCTGGGGAGGTTCAGAGCCAGTGCCAGGACAGATTAGCTGCAGCCTAGGGGACAGGTGACTCCTGACCCCTGCTCTCTATCTGTCAGATGCTAGTATCCCTGGGCTTCTCTTGGCTCCAGACATGATCATTCTTCTGGAGGCCTGGAGCCTCTCACTGTAGGGAAGGACCATTTCAATGGGAGGCTCTTCAGTTACTGAGCACCAGTAGTGTGCTGTTACCAGATGTGGGTTGGCTCTCTCTGCTTTTCCACATCTGGGCCTGAAGTGCCCATAGTGGGAAAGGCTACAAGGTGTGAGGTTAAGTGCAGGAGGCATGGGGCTACTTTCACGCACCCCTCCATCAATTTTGGGCTCAGAATCTGGAAGTGAGTCCCACCAGCCTTTATACACAGCGTCTTCCCACAGGTGTAGCTGAAGAGCTAGGAGGCTCAGGGTCTGCAGCAGCAGCAAGATAAGTATCTGTCACACCTGTAAAAGTATGTAATGTTCTATCAGCAGCTGGCTTCTGAGAAGAGGGTGCTGTACAAGCAGGTTGTGCTGCAAGCTTAGCTCATAGACCAGCTACAGCACAGGCAGTGCAGGGCAGGATGGCAGTGGAGGTGGCCCACTGGGAGTTGCAGGAGACTCAGGTGAGGGAGCTGCTTGCACTCCTCAGTGGAGGACCTGGACACCTCTTTCTTGTCACTGTCTTTCCTGGAAACCACCAGTCAGCAGAACCAGAAGGCCCAGTTGAGGCTCTTGGCTCTCCCTGGGGAAGGTGAGTGAAACTGTCCATGGAGAGGAGAGATGTCCTGAAGAGGGTCTGCTAGGATTGAGGAGTGATTCTCTGGGGAGGCTGGCCCAGGGGCACACATGAGGGGCAGAGGTGGGCCTTTCTCTCTGGGCCTTTTCTTGTGGGACTGTCTGAGATCCCCTCTGACTATCTGCAGTAGAAGATGGAGTGGATGAAGAAGAGGATGAGGAGGTTCTTGACCAGTCTGACTGTCTTAGAAGACATAGATAGCCAAGAGGCCAAGATGAGCTGTGTTCTCCTCTGCCCTGCCCCTGCCCTCGCTCACATTTTGCCTCCCTCTGTGGTCCCCTGGGTACCCTGACATCATTGTGTCCCAACTAATGTTTCCCACAGCCCACACCACGAGCCATGGGTTGGCCCACCCAGAAGAACAGAGACCCACTGAGGCCCAGGGGAAGTCTTCTATGCTTACTGCCTTCTGGATTGTCCTAAGCATGCCTCCAATAATGCACACCTGTTTTGCCTCTAGGTGGCATTTTGTAATACGGCTCTGGCCAGTGCCCAGGAACATTGGGCACAGCTGCACAGACAGCTGAGGGAACAGCAGGAACGCTGCAGGTTCCAGGCTCACCTGCCAGCTCCATATCAGAGTGAGTCCACAGAGCAGGCCATGGCCCTTGGGAGCAGGGGTGATGGTGCATCTGGGGAGAGTCCCCAGGCTCTAAGGTGGCCATGCAGATGTTGCAGGTGATTGAACCTTTCCTGATGAAGTAGGGATGCAGGGCAGGTCACTCCCAAGTCCTGACCTTGCTCTTTGGCCTCAGAGCCACTTCCTGGAGGTCATGCTGGAGAAGGTGGAGTTCAAGAAGTGGGTGGAGGAGCTGGAACATTGCTGCATATAGCTCTCTGGAGAGAGAGATACCACTGGTGAGCAGGGCTGAGTCTCAAGGATAGGGCCTGCACA